>VDFB02135449.1:0-38746 GCA_007258455.2 Sequoia sempervirens
TGGCTGAGCAACCAACTATCGACCCTTGACAACCTCATGGGTTGGGATTGTAGGTCCCCACACTGTTGCCTCTCAAGATGACCTAGAAAAGATGGCAGTGTATGCATCATCTAGCCTGTCCTTCCTATCACCAAACTGTCTCACCACCCTATTAGGTAGATACCTATCAATGATTGTATGCTCTCGACCTTGCATGTATCGGATCTGTCAAGCAAAGATAACTGCTGCACATCATCGTACCATGCTCACATCTGAAGTTAGGGTTGCCATTTGAAAACTGTCATATCATTGATGACCCTACACTAGTAGGGAATCCCAAGCTGCCCTATGTGCTATAGTGTGATGGCACTCATGTACCTCCAAACAACAGGATCATCTGGCTCTACATCCACCATCTAAACAATTGGTCAGAGCACAACGATGTGCTCCCAGGCCCAAATGTGAAGTAAGGTGACCCTTGTGCCAATCGCCTTGCCATCACAATATACAAAATTGTGCATATCATGGTACAAAGAGGCCAAAATCACTGGACCCCATGCATACTGAGTCCTCCTGAATAGCATCCTGTGCCAAGCTAGGTCCCATCCCAAACTGAATCCTCTATTTCATTGATCTGGAGCAACCAAGCCTGAGATAATAGTTGCAATAATCAATTTGAAGGTAGACACCCAACCTTTGTATATATCAAGGTCAATCTGGGAGTTGACTAGAACAATGTCCTTATGGTCCATCTCCTCATGGCATGCATCGTAACTAGCATCAACATCGTATATTAGGCTCACCATGTATCAAAAAATGCAATATCCACCATATATCCTCTAGCATCACTGTCGCCTCACCGATGAGGTCTCATTGTGCCATCGCTCACACAATGCTATCATCATTACCAAATGTGTCTACATGAAAGAAATGTAAACAATGTACCACATGCCAATCTCTCCCAGGTGCTCCTATCATAACTCAAATAAATCACCAAGTTTGGATAAAACTATGGGCCAGTGCTTGCGGGACATCAAAGGCGGGATAACATCTTTCACTCACAATGCACATGATGTCAAAATTCAAAAAGAATTGGATAAGTTTGGAGTTTTCATCCCCAAAATGACAATAGCACCACTATACATGATAGCATTACTATAACTCAAATTTCAAACTACGACGCCTGAGGCATTTAAATTGCAAATCACAAGTTGCGTCACTAAAAACATGTGTGTCACAATTTAACTTTGGCAAAACCCTAACCCTAATTTTCAAATTTCAAGATGTGTTGCTATAAACATAAGTGTCATGATTTAAAATATAAAACCATAAATATAAATCATGAACTGCATTAAGCTAAAAATTTGAATTAGTGTAAGTAGATTCTAGAAATAGTGTAACTCTAGAGCAACGCCGTCAAAGTTTAAATTTCAAAATGCATTAAATGCACCAAAAAGTCAAATTTCAAATCAAGTTTCGAATCACATACTAGTGGTCCTGCACTTGGAAGCCTTTGGTACTCTCAAACCCAGTCAAAAATGTGTCGTGGGAGCACTCGTTGCACCATTTTGTCAGAGGGTCAGAGCTCAAAATGTAAGAAATTCTAAAGGTGTGAATGCACAAATGAATTGAAAGTGACCCTTCCTCACCTATTTATGCTTGAAAATTAGGGTTTTTTTCCCTAATTTAACCATGAAGCTAGGGTTTATCACCATTTTTTACAATTTTACCAAAATGAAGCTTATTTTGCATCATTTTTTGCATCTCAGAACCTTTTTGGACCCCTTGGCAACATTTTAAACTTTGTTGAGAAATTAACCCAAAATTCAAAAATTTTGCCCGATTTCTTGATGAGGTAGGGAACTGGCTTATTCCTTCCACTGGAGAAATATTGGGGCATCTAATATTGGGGCATCTAAAAATCAATTTTTTTTTTGATTTAAGCTTATGCTTTTCTAAAGGTATCCCTGAGTCTTTGAATCCAGTAGCGGGTACCTCACTTCTGAGAGGGGACAAAGTAGCAGACACTAAAAAATGTCCTAAACGATATCATACACTCAAATCAGGTATATTAACATCATTTCCTCTTGAAACCCATCCTCTTTTTGCTTAATTAATTAAATTGGCCTAGCTAATTAATTAATGGCATCATTTTCACCTATTAACTTCATCAGGTTAATTCACCCCCTTTCATCCTAACACTTCGTCCTGTTAAATTAAATAAATCAAACTATTTAATTTAATTCCCTATATCTTCTTATTTAATTAAATAACCCTAAGTTATTTAATTAAATGTCATCACCTTTCCCCCTTTCATTAAATCACTTAATTTAATGAATATCATCTAAATTCTTCTAATCCCCTAATTGCATAATTAACATTGTTTAATTATCAATTATCTTAATTAATATAATTCCCCCCACTTGCAAGGGAATATTCTCCCCCTTTTGCACAATTTAATTTAGTTTTAATTAACTAAATTATCCTTTTCCCACACCCATGAGAATATTCCAAGGAATATTCTCTCTTTAATCATTTGAAAAGGGGGAATATTCCTTTCTTTCAACAAACTTAGCTTCTTGAGCAAGTTAACTTGTGACCTTTTGGACAAGTTGAAAGTGTGTTTGTTTGAAGGAATGTTAGCCTTTGGTGAAATCTCATCTTGCATTCTCACCCGTTGATGAGAATCCAATCCATGCCTCCAATTTCTTCCATCCTTGAGCATTGATTAGCTTTTTCAATATTAGCCCTTCATTTTTCATTTGCTTTCCTATAAATAGGTCACTATTTGGAGACAAATGGATCCATCTTTTAACATTAGAGTTATGCTGTTAAAATCACTCACACTCACACTCACATTTAGCACACATTTAACATCTTTTAGTTTATTTTAATTGCATTAATTATATTTAAGCTTCCATTAATGGCTTCCATGATCACATAATGCATCCATTTAGCTTGTTTAATTAATTAGGGTTTGGATCTTTTAGGTTAGAATCCATTTAGAATTAGCTTAGCATTTGTATAGCTTCATCATTTAGCATAAAATCATACTAATCTAGCTTGCATTATGCTCATTTATATTAAAATCATGTTTTCATACACATCTCACAACCGTTCCATCAGTTTTCTTCAATAAAATTGACTGGGGCAAGCTCATTTATCCACGAGATTGGGAAAGGGTTGCTGTTCCACATCAAGGAAACACCACTGCTACAACGAGATAAGTTTTGAAAGGATTATAATAGATATTTTAGAGCTTTTGTAGTTTGGAATGTGTAGTTTTGATAAATGTTTAGTTTAAATTTCATTTGAATGATCTTGTTGAGATTTGATTTTAGTGGCTTTGTTATGCTTTGATTCTTCATGGATCAAGCGTAATCGGGCCATACTAATCTGTCGGTCATTGTTACTTTAATATGTTTACTAGATTGAAGAAATACTGAAATATGCAATAAGATGTTATTGACTTCAAAGGAAATAATATGTTTTATATTGATGAAATGCAATGAAAGAATTGTTATTGCTATGTGAACATTCTAATGGTTTGACAATACAAATGTTTTATTATGCAAATGAATTTAATGTGAACATCTAACTAACTTGGTGTTGTACTAAGCTAAATGTAAGAATAGGTTGAGCCTCCTGAAGAGAGGGGAAGTATCACTTAGGTGAGGGACTTGGTCTGGTAACCATTAATAATACCTAAACATAGCTTTCACACACTTACCTCTAGTTTAGTAAAGTCGAGTCAGTAGTTTTGGGAAATGGTAAGTTATCCTTAGCCTTGTTTGAAGACATTATGATCTTGTTTGTGAATGTTTTGAATGAGTTATGTGATTGAGTCTCTTCTCATATGTGAGTTATTCCTTATGTGTTTATATTTAATCAACGAGATATATACACTTTGTGTATATATGTTGATTGAAGGGATTGTGAATATATGTGTTTAAATGTAAAAATCAAAGTAATAATATATCTATATTTGTGATATATGCATATATATACTAATATATGTGTATGTAGTACGTAATAGAAATGTACATATGTATATATGTATATATGCATATAAATAAATAAATATATATATATATATATATCGTTATCATTGAAATGTGTGTAAGTATTTATACCTATTTTTTATGTCAAGGAAAAATATATATATATATAAAATAAATATATGTTAATAATTTCTATAGCATTGTAATGTTTGTTTAAAACACATAGTTCATATATAGCACAACTTATACACATGGTGAATAGTGCTAAGATAAAGGGAATAGCGCTAAGGTTAGGAGCAAAACATAAACATGAGCAATGTTTAAAGAATTTAAATGTTGAGTAAATCAACAAAGGAAACACTGTCATGTATAGAAATGATTGAAGTCAATGCTTGGAATATAGGATGTCCATTCACGTAGGCCAGCACATGAATATCTTGAATAAGTCAAAAAAATATGGCACAGGAGCAATAGGAATTAAGGTTGCACTTTCCATAAAGGATAAATCCATGCAAAGCAACCTCTCTGACTTTGTCTTCAATAATTTAAACCAAGTGTAGGCTACAAAATCAATGCATTGTGACTTAGCCAATAATTTATGAATGATGAGTGGAAGATGAGGCATGTAAATAGCATTTCAAACTTGGTCTTTCAAGCAACAATCATTAGAATAGGGGCATGTGGGAATAAGCTGTGCCAAGTTATGAACCCCACTTACATTAATGAGTCTAATCTGTGGTATGTATTTTGGATTATAAAGCAATTTGAATATGTGAAATGGTCAAATGTGAAGCTGGCCAAAGTAAGTTGACCTATAGAAGACAATAAACTTGCATTCCTAATTATCATTCTTCTTGTCCATTTGATTAAAGTGACTCATTCACTATGGTAGTGTATGTGTTTTATGTGCAAAGATTTTAGTTGCCACCTTTTCTTATTCTTACTGAGTTGAACATTTTGGATTGAGAAGTGTCATCTTGGATACCCTATTTCTAGCCTGCAATTTTTCACCTTTGTCTATAAATAGAGGCGGTCTTTACCTCAATAGGGACGCATTTTTGCACTCTTGTTGCTTAAATTTTGAGTTTTTGCTAATTTGAGTTGAGAGTTGTGAGAGGTTTTGAGAGTTATATTCTAGTGAAGAGAAAGATAGATAGTTTAAGGAATTGTTTACTAATTTGGGAAGGCTGTGTTGGGAATCCAACCGGGTCAATTGGAGCATTGTGTAAACAGGCATGCTAATTTCTACTCTTTTATACTTTGTCTTATATTTGAAAAGATAGTGCTAATTTCTACTCTTTTATACTTTGTCTTATATTTGAAAAGATAGTGTGATATTATATGTATTATTTTGGAAAATAGTTCAATTGCTTTAGGGAAAGATTATTCTCTTCTTTATGTGGAAGTGAAAGATTCTAGATGTACCTAGTCTAGAAATCTCTATTATTTGAATTTATGTATATACTCCATAATAAGGAATGGGTGTTTATACTAGTATTAAATACTATTAAAAGATAGAGCTTATATAGTTGATGTTTAACTTGGTTGAGTCATAGAATTACTTAATAAAAATATCATCATTATGATGTTGTGCAAACCTTGATTGATAATATTTGCTTGATTGATTTCTCTTATCTCCTTGAGATATAAAATGCATCTTAACCCTAGTGTTAAGGTATAAACTTAGAGGTTATGTCAATATTCAATGATAAGGTTGAGAGCTTTATTTTATGGTTATGATATTATCTTATTTTAAAGAGTCTATTCCTAATCACAAAAAATCTAAAAAGAGGACACACATTTTGGTAACCTAGAACCCTATTGTGAGAGGACTATGTGTATAAAAGCACCGACTTCTCATGAGTTGATTATGTCCTCTAGATGATATGCAAATATAGTAAACAATTGAATGTATGAGGTATTTGAAAGAGAAGTTTTATGATTGAGTTGAATGTTAATTTACTTTGATTGAAACCCTAGGTTGAGAATAATCTATTTGGTTGGTATTATGCCCTGCATAACCATCCCATTTTCTCCTCGATTGAAATGGGTCCCCCTCTTTTCTTTGGTGTATTTTCCCTCTTGGTTTGTCTTGTTTTTTTCTTTCCCTTGGTTTTTGTTTTGGTATTTAGATGTTGTGTTTTCTATTTCTACCTTTTCCTCCTTGTCGGAATTGGGTGTTGGGCCGGAACTTGCACTTTCAACCTTCCAAAGATTCATGTTTCGAGTTCTATCTTGATCCCAATCCTTGGAATCTTCCTTTGCCTTTGTTTCATTTCAGAATCAGACTTTGGGCTGGAATCATAACCTTGAACCTTTTAGAGGTTCATGTTCTTGGTTCCGACCCAATCTCAATGTCTACCTTTGTGTTCCTCTGTGCCGTTTTGGTCGCCTATTTCAGAATCGGGTTTCGGATTGGAACATAAACCTTGAACCTTCTATAGGTTCATGTTCTTGGTTTTGACCTGATCTTGATTTTCACGTTCTTTTTGCCTATCCCTTGTCAGGTTCAAACATTAGACCGAAACTGAAAACTTGCTCTTTTTGAGGGTTCACGTTCTAGGTTCAATTCCAATCCCAATTTTCAACCTTTCCTTCATCGTGATAGTCCATGTTCCATGTTTGGTTTCAACTTCAACTTCAGATCTAATCGCATTAATGTCGAGTCTCTTCACACACTGGAGTGTAGATTTGAGCTTAGGGAGTTTGTGATCAACCTTGGTTCTTGTGCCCTTTGTTTTTGAGGTAGGGTTTTGTGTTTCTTGTTTTTCACTGCTTCTCTTTCCTTTTTCATGTTTTAGTTTGTTTATTGTTTCACTCATTACTTGTTTGTTGTTTGTCTTTCTTTCATTGTTGGTTTGTTCAATTTTTTTGCCTCTTTGTTTTTTCATTTTTTTTGGTTTTCTTTCATTCTCATGTGTGCTTGTGTTTCATTTTTTGTCACTTTTTCGTGGGTGTGTTTTCTTGTTCTCATCATGCCCTAGGTTTCCTAGGGTTTTCATACCATTGGGGTCAACCCTTCAAAACTTTGAAAATCTTAAATCACATTGGCATTTATAAAGTTTGAGTTTTGAACCTCTAATCTATCCCCATTTCTGATCCTCAAAAAAATCAAAATTGGCTATCTTGAATCGGCCTTTAGGAGGATTCTAGTGTTTGAATGCATCCTGATCCTGACCTCTGAACTTGATTGAAAATATCCTCATAATCCACATGCTTAGTGTCATTCTAATTCTGGATTCCACTTGTATGGCGAGACCCAGTTTCAAAAAAAAACCTGAACCTTGCACAAAGATAAGTTCTTGCCCCATGTGTTGTTCTGATTTTGACTTCCACCATTTTGGCGAAATAAAACCATGAAACGAAACCTTGACCTTTCACCTTCAGGTAGTCCATGTTCCAAGTGTTGTTCTAATTTTGAATTTTGCACAAGTTGTGAGATCAGACCTCAAAACAAAACCTGAACCTTACAACAAAATAAGTTCTAGTTCCAGGCTCCAATCTGATTCTTACTTCTGCCATTTTGGTGGGATCGGATCTCAGAGTGAAACTTGAACCTGCTCCCTCATTATGGTTCTCATGCTAAGTTTCATCCTAATCTTGAATTATGATAGACCTTCCTCAAGGTTCAAGTGCTAAGTTCCACCTTGAATCTAACATCCAACAAGTCTAGTATTGGGTTTAGTAATGTCCATATTCTAGGTGCCAACCCGAACTAGACATCGAAAAACTACAAAGATATCTTTAAAATGGGTACTCCTTTTAGAGTGTAGGATTTAATTATGGGATGCACTTAGTGCTTGATGTATTGCAATAATCCTTTTTTCCTAATGAATGTCATGGTTGTAGGTTTATTAAATTTATGATTTAGAGGGAGATACTGGGTTGAGGAGGTACCAAAAGAATAAAAATCTAAGAAGTTGAAACTAGAACAACTCCCACTCACCATGATGTATAAGTTCCAAGGTAGTCCAATGGTATCAATTTTTGGGTCAGAAGTAATGAAGGTGACCAATACATTGCTAGGCCATATCAACCTTAACCAATTTTTCAAGGAAATCTTCACAGTGGATGCTAGCCCAAGGGCTTAGAAGATTGTAAATTTAGGTTTGGCACATGTAGCCTTATTTCTAGTAGCAATACAATTCCAAAAGTTTATTATAACTGCTACAAATGCATACAACCCCATGAAAAGGAAATGTATTGACCGTTGGGGTAATATCATCATTGATTTAACTCCAATAATTATAAGGCTAGTCTTCAAATTTCCTCCTCACCCCAACCTGAAAACCATGATAGAGGTTGAGGCACTACAATAATATGAAACAAATGTGGACACCCATAAGAGGTACATAAACAAGAAGTGGTTGAAGACAGAGAAAAAATCAATAATTAAACTTCCCGCTAAGCCTAAAAGGTCTAATTTATCCTCAAAAGTAGGATATGTAATTACACTCCTATCTAGAGCATTTAGGAAGGAGGATTCACATAATTTTAAGAACTGGATGTTTTCTTTATTCAAACTATCTTTGAGGGGAAGTAATACTTGGATTAGGGGAAAATGGTGTTTGATGTTATTCATGGCCAAATCACTAAGGTAAAGGAAACCAAGGAGTTCTTTATGAGCTCATATGTTATTTATTGTGTTGCAAGGATGGGAAAGTTCCCATGGCTGAACACAAAAGGGGTTCTTGGAGAGGCACTAAGAAAAAACAAAGTTTGGGTGTACTATGATCAATTGGAACTCAAGAAGGCCAAGAAGCATTTCAAGAGAATTAATGGTGCCTTCTTGTATGTCATTATCAATCAATTGATAGGTGAGATTGGTTTAAAAATAACTAGCGAAGCTATAAAATATTTTGGGGAGTGGGGAAATTGGTTTTCTAATACCCCAAGGTTACATATATTAGATTATTTGGTTTTGATAAGACTTCATTCAAGTTTCCAAGATGCTATAGCAATAAAGTGATTCTGATGGAATTCTCTCATCAGATCGCAGAGGAAATTTTGAAATTTTCAAGCAAGCATAAGGAAAGATGCCTCACATTCCCTTTAGAGTTAGGATTTTATTCTTGCTCAACAACAGTAGCATCCAAGACAACCATGAAATAATTTCAGGATCTTAACCTGAAACCATATGTGCCAAGAAGGAACTTTGATCCAAAAGGAAAAATGAATGGTTTATATGCATATTTGTTTCCCTTTCATGAGCATCACCTTGAGGATTTCTGGGCCAATCTCCAAGATTAATTCAAATTGAGGAAAAGGAAATATGAAAGATTAACTATCCCCCAGATGGGAGACTTTCATATTAAGGGAGACATACCAGAGGGGATGCTAGATGATGGCATTAATCTTGACCCTCAGTATGAGGTGGATCAAGTGGCAACAAGGACCTTAGATCCCATCAATTGGATGGAAAAGGAGTGTGATATAAAAAAAAATTCACAAGCAGTCATTGTGGTGGAACCCCTAAAAATTCTTTGTGTTCCCCTTGAAATTTTGCAAAATATGGTTAATCTCATGTCTCTGGGCTTAGGTTTTATCTTGTCATCATCCCTTAGAGTTTATGAGTTGCTAAAACCCTTTCCAAAAGACCTTAAGTCTGCATCTTTTGCAAGAGTTATGTTTCGTCACTGACCTCCTATCAGTAGTTCCTAGTCATTTAAGTTTCAACTTATGCCTTTTAACTCGTTCTATAGACTAGCCCCCGAGTCCTAGAAATCCTGTTGCCACCTGTTGTTTTATTAAAAACATTGCCTTTATATTATGCGGGAAACAAGTCATCAAAATATTTTTTTTGGTCCAAGGTTTCATCCTTAGGTTTTTATGAACTAACAATTGGCATGTGAAGAAGAGGACCGTTTGATCACCACGAGTAAATCCTGGCCACTCCCCGCATCCCCCGTTGACTTTGTTTTGCATTAAAATAATCTCACGGGTGGGTGGGTGAGTACCAAGTGTCTTCTATACTAGCGGGCCCGACATATTTGAAAAGTCAATGGGTGGTGAGATGGAACACATCAACAGTGGAGATGAAATGACGTAGCTACATCTAGACCATTCCCCGCCTCCCCATCTAGATTCTTTTTGCATTTAAATAATCTCATGGGGCAATGAGAAAATGACATGTGTCCCATTGTTAGAGGGACCCACTGGGCTATGAAGGGAAGTAAGCGCTCCACTTGGATGAGATCAATAGTTGAGGGTGGACGATGTGGGTCAATCTTGACTGCCCCCTACCATCCCGTGGGGGACCCACCTCTGCCTACCGTCTCTCAACGAGGAAGTGAGAGAGTGCCACATGGAGTCATTTGAGTGATAGAGAAAACATTAGAAAAGGTGGGAATATTAATGAAATATTTCAGTGTAGGGGTATAAATGATAAAGTTTGTGTTACTGAAGGGATGTTCAAGTATATGTTTTACAAATGGGTGAGATGTTATAATCTAGGCCATCCATTGTGTTCGAGGTTTATGCATATTGCCAAAGGCTTGAGGTGTAAGGTGCATGCTTGTTGGAAACTCCATATTAAATTTGAGCCTTTCCCTGCCTCCTCATTGCTGAAAGTTGTGCGTTGGTTAAGACACATGGGGAAACAAAGAAGCTAATGCGTGGACGTTGCTTTAGTACTGAAGAGATAGTGTAGCCTGTGTGTGACTAGGAAGCTCCTCCACATGGTTTGTTTTGATTGGATAAATGTTATGGCTGCTTACAGTCAGCTAAACTTGGTTGATTCAATCTTGATTTTTTGTCAATTCACTTCTATTTTGATCAATGAACAACATTCAAAGTTGAGTTTGAGAACAAGTGAACCATTTTGGTTCATGTGACATAATGGCAGACAAGACGCAAATCTACCAAATTGAGAGTTTTAAAGCTATTAAAACTCACTTTAAAACATAATTAAAGATTGTTGAAAGAATTCTATGCATTTAAGGAGCTCCAACTATGTTTTTTCAAGCCAGTTCGATGCCAAAGTTAGGGTTTCCAGCTTGCGCCAAGCTAGTAAGTTGATATACTACCTCTCCTTTGAAATTGTTAAGAACTTGATTAATTGTGCTCTCTCTATCATTCTGTCACTAGGGTTTTTTGGGTTTTACATTTCTTTTAAGGTTTGAAATTCATATCAAACAATTGGGTTGTATTGTCTCATCGTTATTGGTGTCAAACCCTTGCTTGAATTGTAGGTTTTTATTTTGTGAAGCCAAAAACCCCTGAGTCATGGCCCCTAAAGCAAAGGAATCCTCATCTAAAAAGGAAGCCTCTGGCTCTAAAGTTCTTGTTAGACCTATAAGTAAGGACTTAATTGATCAGTTTCCACCCTCTACTAGTGAGAAACCAAAGGTTCAACCATTTTTTTGTGGCATGCAAGTTGTAGAAGGCTTAATTGACAAGCACAATGTTATCAGAGATGCTGCATTGCCTTTCACTCGATGGGAATTGTTCAGTGGTTGGTTTGGGAATAGAAATTGTGGTGTTCCAATGGGAAACCTATGGAATTTGGACTTGGGAAAGTTAATTGTGCCCAATGTCTATATGGATGTTGATTTATTAAAAGTAGTGGCTTCCAATTATGATCCAGTCACAAGGACTATGAGAGCATTCAATGGAGTTGATATGGTAAGGGTCACAAGAGAGAAGATTGTTCATGTTTTCAAGCTCACTAAATGAAGTGAGGATATGGTTCAGATTGATGAGAAAGTGCTTAGAGTAGAGTATGATAAGAGTAAGCATTCATTCAAAGCCCACATATTGCCAAAATACCTAGCAACTATTAAGGGCTCAAAGGTTACATTGGGTCCATTCGATAAAAATCCCTACCTGGTTAGTTATTTTGTGCCCTACTTCCAAAAGACTTTCTATTCCGTCTGCCAAATCATTGGGTACAACCCTGTCATAGGTATGCCCATGGCATGGATGTATATGGTGACACATATCCAACACCCCCATTACTGCACAACATATGATTATGGAGGTTTTCTTGTAGATAAAATTCATGAAGGCTTGGTAAGATTGAAAAAGGGTGGAGTTGGAGTAAGATTTAGTTGGTATTCATTATTCATGCATATGTTTTTATTCAAGGGTGCCACTTATTTTGGAAATAATATGACACTGGAGAGGATAAAGGGTGATTTGGAATTTCCTGTCCAATGTTGGACCACTATCCTAGATAAGGATGATAGAAAATTTGTTTATGTGGTCTTCAAAATTTGTTTGCCTCCGAGTTGAGGAGAGTGTTAGTTCTCAAAAACGCTAGTTGAAAAACCTCAAGAGGTTGCTAGGCTCTTGGTATGTTTTAGGCTAATGAACAAGGCCAAATAATGTATTTGAACCTTCTTCTCTTCAGGCTATGCTAGATCTAGGTGGGTATACCTATAAAAATAAAGCAAACTTAAACTATGTGACTTAATTAAATCTATGTATCTATCATAGTGGCATAAAGTGTAATAGATGAAGGCTTATTTAACTACTACTAAAATTTGATATGTGAATATTTTGAATAAGATTTTATGAAATTCTAAAATGGAATTAGTATGACCAGTGCCTACTCCTGTTGGGCTAATGGAGTCAAGAGGTGAAAGATATGTGACCTACTTACTGGCTATAATTCTAATTGCTTGACACTTGTGACTATTTATACCTTGTATAAACGTGCAAGAATGCAATTATCAAATTCTCCTTATTGATCCAAATGACCTTCTCCAAATTACTATGATTAATTAAAAGAATTTAATCCTTCCTTGAAGGATCTAGTTAACTAAACCACACAAGAACAACAAATGTGCCTTGATAAATTAAAAATATCCTTGATATATCAATTTAAATAATAATGAAATGTCAAGCTTGGAGACAACCTGATAATATTTTTCAATTAATTTACCAAACAATTGACACCACAATTGGATCACCAAATTAAGACTTCTTGTCCATTATATCACTTCAAAATATTTTGCAATACACAACATTTTACTGGAGCAATTGATCAACCTATCCAACTACTGACAATTTCCTAACCTATTGCCTCTAACTTCTAATGATTGATGGAATAATTTCATTTCACATATATACATTGCATTTTTAGGGTTATGACCCTTTGCACATCTGTTCGTTGCAACTCTTCATTTAATTAATTGTCTTCAACTGATTAAAATATTTTAATTTTAATCTCTTCGATCTTCAAACTTCATGAAAATAATCTAAATGATTATCAAATCTTTCCTTTGCTGGCATTTTTCACACTCATATGTATCCATATATATTTTCACCATTTAGAAAATATTCTTTTGGCAAAGATAATCACCTGCTTATAACTCCCTTGGTGAAAGTATTTCACTTCGTAATTGAAATTATTCCTTGAATAAAATAATTACCCATTCTTTAACCTCCTCAGTGAAATGTATTTCACAAAATTCACTTTTCAAAATTATATATTCGACACTCATATTTATTTCCCAAAGTGATGCTTTTTCTTCTCCTGTGCAAGATATTTGATTATATTAAAATAATTTATTTCACTTGCATTTAGATTGTGAAAATATTTTTGCTACTCCCCTCTCTACAAATTCATATTTCACCAATATATTTATCTTCATTATATTTACATGGTGAAATAATCATCCATTCTCCCTAGGTGAAAATGTTTTCACATAATCAATAGTTTCACCCTTTTTAAAAATCACTTATCCCACACATTTTTATTTATTACCCCAAAATAATTTTTCCTTTTCGAAACACCATATTTGAACATATCTCTATTTGTAAAATATTTCACTTTATATATTTCATTTCACACCTGCTCACTTCTTCCACCTTCACTGCAACCACCGCATGTAGATTTGAGACTCCCTGCAAGAACACAGGAGTGCACACCCGTACTTCCCTGCAACACCTCAGGCCCCTTATCCTGGCCTCAACGGGGATGCGAGTAATTCTTCAATTCACCCACTATCCTGCCATGGCACTAGGGTTGAGAAAGATGCTTTAGGTTGCTTTGTTTGGCACTACCACTAACTTCTACAAGAACATCATCCTTGTTCGAATTGATGGAAATAGTTCATATTTCTCATAGTAATTTCTCTTGTGATAGTCTTGGAAATAGATTTCGTTGCACCATGGCATTCAACATATACTCGCAAGTTTTTAAACCAAATGCTATTACAAGCTCTTCATTGTGAGGGTAGAGGCATAATTCTCTTCCTTCGCAACAGATTTCCTCCCCTTCCTTTGCTTGAGTTAGTAGCTTGGAGCCCTCTATGTTTCTAGTTCCACATATCTCAATCAACTCCTTGAGGATCTCATCATAACCGCCAATACAGCCCAAATGTTTTGTGCTATACTTCACAAGTTTAATAGCTATGAAGTCCTTTTGTTGGGAGTTGAGTAAAAAAATTATGCCACATTTTAGGGCACATAATTTTGTCATCTATTCTTTTTTATAGCATCATCAAAGACTATTTCTTTGACCTTATTCTATGTGGCACTGATACAAGTCTTGTATTTGTAGCATAATTTTGATATTTCAAATAGATACCAAATGTGTTTTGTATCATAAAGATTGTGAGTTTGTATAGTATTTTTACCACACTCCATTTCATGCTTCTTGTATTACTGTCACTAGAACATTGTATATTACCTTTTTCTTTCGATTGTCACAAGTCTTGTGCCATGATTGCGAATGAGGAAACCATCTCTATCTTCTCTTCTTGCATAGTCCCTTGTGATTTAATTATGAAATTATCCTGATAACATATTCATTGCATCTCTCATAGCTAGTTTATCAAGAATATGAAGTGCCTTATCCACTGAAATGGGTAATGATTTAACTTCTAACATTTTTGCATAGTGATTAAAATAATTCAAGTAGCCTCTGAAATTGCTTTGGAAGATTGATCAAATGATCCCCGAAAGCCACAAAAATTCACCAGTATGTTAATTGATGGTAGGGGAGTGTGGTTGCAAGAGGGTTCAACTTGAAGTCATCATATTTGAAAGATATTGATTTTCAAAGTAGCCCAATCAGCCCCTTTTGAAACTGCACTCGTGAAAACTATCTGAAGCATGCCAACTTACCATTTTGTAAAAATATCAAATCACTTCCTGTGAAGCCAAAACTTGGGGGATTGGTTCATTTGGGATCTGTGAGCATGTGTGCACAATTATTTTTTATCAGTATTCTTCTTTTGCAAAATACAAGGTGTCAAAGTTGCTTTCTGTGAGAATTTTTTGGAAATGCCAGTATCAAAACTGTGAAAAATCAGTTTGGTTTTGGCTTTGGAAAAATACCAAATTAGGTGCCATGACCATGCAAATTGGCATGGAAGTACACTTTTGTGAGGATAATCCATGAAATCAATTGGTTTTTCATGATGAGCTTTCAGTTGCTTAATACTAGCTTCCAAAGATGGCTACTTTAGTAGATTTAAGACTGTGTAGACAACAATCCTTCCCAGAACCCTTTGACTTAGCTTTTTGAAATCTTGTCAAAATTGATTGTATGAAGTTAAAAATTGGCATGCACACTCACATATGGTAGATAAACATCCGTGCAAGGTGGTTTTGTGTGAAACTAAATTGGATTCATTTTGTGATTTTTCAGAGTGGGCCATTTAGAAGATATTTCAATTGTACATCCGAGTGCCAAAATCAAAATTTTGAATATGGGAACCTAAAATTTGCATGAAATTTTAGGCTCCAATAGAGAACTTTGGCTATGAATGTGCCAAGGATTCCCAGGGTCCTGCATGATTTCTTAAGACCTAAGGACATGAGACCTAAGCTGGGGATTGATCATAATTGGGGAGATGTTATCCCTTACCCCACTTATATAGTTTTGAGAGTGTATGGGGCAACTGTCTCACCCCACTTGTTGCCAAAGTATGTACCAAAAAGAATTGGGTTCCTTGAAGTAATGCGGTAGTTGGGAAGTGTAGAGAATAAACATTTGAAAGATCAAGGAAAGGGAACTTTCTTCCCTTCGCATACATGTTTTTTTTAATTTGTGATGATTAAAGGAGGTTGGGACAAAATAAATGACTTACTCAAGCCTTTTGGCATGAGGAGAGTAGGAATGAGGGACCATCATGATCTTGAAGGTTTCATAGCCTGACTAAAGATAAGGAACAAGAGTTCCAAGTTTGACCACATTTTCCAACATCTTGAGGATGTAATAAGGAACATTTTTTATCTTTTAAAGCAGGAGGATAGTCAAGCAAAATGGATTTCTTTTGAAAAAACGCAAAGGAAATTAAGGGAGAAGAACCCTGAATTCACTGCTCTTGTAGAATTTCCCAATATAATGCAAAGAATGGAATATATGATATAGAATTTTGAGACAATGGTTGGTCACCTGAAAGGTGAGATGATAATTCAAGATAAAGGGAAGGCTGCTATGGAAGAGGAACAAGGTGGAGGAGAAATCCCTTCTATGGAGGAAGGGCCATCACACTAGCCTCCTAAGGAACAAAAAATGAAGGTTTTCATAAGGAGAAAGAACAACGCAAAGAAATAAGATGCAACTACTGCTTCCTCTCAACAAGAGGAGAAAAGAGTTCTCTCTCTAGTGCCACAAATGCCACCATTGTCTTTCTCAAGGTCAACTAGACCTAAAATTGTTGATGTTGATTCCCCACCACAACATGTATCACCACCAAAAGAGCCACCAATGAAGAAACAAAAGGTCCAATCAATGGATTTGGTGGATTATGATGATGATGAATCTGATGAGGAAATTTGGGTATCAAAAGAGGAAATGCAACAGGGAATGCCTTTTTCACTAGCAGTGATGGTGCCAGAATAGTTGGGTATGAGGTTGAGCAAGGATGACCTCACCAGTGTGAATGATACTGATGATGTTAGAATGGAAGCATGCACAAGGTTCCTTGATGATGAATCCTTTGTGAAATCTAAGGCTTTAAAATGGAGTTTACTTATAGAGATAAAAAGGAGGAGTTTGTCAATAATGTTGCATTGAAAAGTAGCCTCCACCCAAAGCTACTTGATGCAACTATTCAAGCACATGTTTTAAAGGAGGTGAAGGAAAAATTCCAAATGGCTATAGCTGAAGGTAGAGAGTTGGTAAGGAAGAGTGGTGTCTTTTTATTTCCAGAATGGGACCTAGCCCCTACAATTTCCTTTGATACAGTAAAAATAGGTGACATACCCTTGTACAATTCTGAGGAGGAAGCTACCATAGCACTACAAGGATATGCATTCAGTGAACAATGGGACACATTGGCCATATGTGCCCTAGCCCCAAGCACCAAGAAGCCGACATTGTAGAGCCTGCTATAGATTACATGGGAGATTTGATAATAAAGAAGGTGTCTGACACTTCAGTGATTGAGGCTGCCACCATGTCAGCGAATATAGCACAATTCACAAGAGCTACAATAGAATTAATGATTGTAGAAAAGGAACAATTTAGGAAGTAGTACAATGATTTTTTGGTTGATTATGGAAAGAATCAACAACAAAAATTGCAGTTACAAACAAAGTTGGCATTGTTAAAGGAAAAATTACAAAATTTGCAATTAGGGGAACCAATGCACACTAATGTTGCTTCTCCCACTCCTTCATATGAGCCTACTTCTACTACTCCACCTCCAAAAAGTTCCTCATGGGAAATTGTGCCTTACAACATGGGAACTGTACTCGTCTCAATTATGGAGCCAGGTACATCAGAAGCATCCTAGGCAGAGGAAGGTGTCAACAAAGAAGAGTTACTTAAGCAGCTGAGGGAATACAAGGAAAAATGTGGCAATCATGGTAGGGAAATATTTGTCAGCAATGTGAAGATTGTCACTATAGTTTTGGAACATTTAAATAGAGAGGTGAATAACAGATTGAATAGCATTCATGCTAGCTACTCTTCCATGAAGTTTGCTATAAATAATTTTTATACTGATAAGGAGATAGCCATTCCCTTAATGGAAACATGGATTCCTAGGTTGCAAGAGTTGAGGATGATGTTTGTGGGAGCTAAGCATGATACTTACAAACCTGAAAAACTTAAGCCTACCATCCAGATGGTGAATGGAATCCAATAATTTAGGGGAAATATAGACCCCTTGGAGGCAAGGATAAGGGAATTAATCAAGAATTTTTATGAAACACATCATGGTATCCTTCCATCCATTTTAATGGATGATGATAATGTTGTCTCCTAATAGTACACCCTTGTTGAGTGAACTCAGCCTATTGGTGAAACAATGGAACCTTTATAGGTTGTGGGTTACCTAAAGCAAAAAAAAATCTCCAGAGTAAGCTGGCTCTTATGGTACTCACCTAAAACTATTTCTTGTTGGGAAAAGGGGAAGAAAGATTGCATAAAATAAAACCTATGACTAAGGGTGATACACCAAATTTGATTACCTAAAACTTGCACAAATTTTTTGCACACACAATTTCAATCAACAACATAGCTTGACATGCACAACTCAATTCTCATATGTCTTTGCATCAATATTTTTTGAGGATATAATGCACAAAATCCTAGAAGGAAAAAAATATTTTCCACAACTCGAATCAGTTGTATCTCAACACAACTTATAACTTGCAATTACATATTCTTTCTACACAAAGGTGCTTCTAATGAGACACAAAGAAAAGGAATGAGATAAATTCACAAGTAATTGCATCAATCATTCAAATGCACACAATAGAATAGAAAAATAAGAAGGAAAAATTGCTTATCTTCATTGATCTCCAAGCTGTAAACTGCTATACATGTCTGTAAAAGTGAGTTACAAATACTATCTTTTGCTGAAAAAGGACTTCAAAAGTCACAATATAGACAAAAAAAATGGTAAGAACTAACTTCAAAAATGAATTTTGAAGTTACTTATGATTTTCCAAATGATTGCACAAAAATAGGAACTAGAAACTTCCTTGGTCGTGTATAACCACAAAGCCTAAAATCTAGCCCCTAAGCCCACTCCAAAAAGTCTCAAAGATGAAGAAAAGGTCATGCCTTGACCTCTCCTATCATAAATGCATCAAAAATTGCTCCTAAATGCTCTCAATTCACTCCAAAACCAAGTCAAAAATAGTTCCTATATTCTTGGCACTTGTTGGATAACCTGCTCCAGCTTCACCTATATGCTTGGCACAACCATAAATCCTCAACTATATCCATCCCTTTTTCCTATATCTTTGAAAAAACATGCGCTTATCTATATTTTGCAATTAGAACATTATTTAAAGTGATTTATAAATCATCACTTAAATAAAGCTTTACATTTACAAATCTGATACAAAAAATAAAGTCATGACTCGACTTAGGTTTTGGAAGACAATTACAAAATAAACAAGTGTTGAAGGAAACACCCCTTGTCACTTAGCACATGAATATAATGTGAGTGTATTAATTTATGTTGCAAATGTTTAAAAACAAGGAAAAAATGCCTTTAGGTTTTTCAACCAAAATTAGGGTTGAAAACCCTAATGACGAAAACTGCAACCAACATTCACTTCATTTTCATTTTGAATTGCAACCTTCTGGAACTATGAGAGCCATTGACACAGGGTTTTGACTTGTTCTTCCATGGAGGTTTCAACTAGAGCTTGCATGCATTTTTCTTGAGAAATTGACAAAATGAGCTTGGGTAAGCTCTTTGTTTCATAAAATCTACTTTTCTTTTCAATATCTGTGGGAAAACACTTGTTATTGAGCTCTACTATGCCAAAGTGATGAATATATTTTGTCTTTCTATGCATTTGTTCATGCTTGCTCAACCTATGTAGAAAAAGGTAGAGAAGTTTCTTTCCTCTTTTCTATTATTCACCTGGCATTGCAAATAAAGTTCTCTGTAGTCTATTGCTAGGACTTTACATTCTTTGCAAGTATTTATGTTCTCACTTTATGGGCGAGCTTCTCCATCTCACTGTCTTAAAAATACAACAAACTCTCCCTTTTCTTTCCATTTTGTTCATGGCTCGACCCTAGGTTTTATATGGAAATTCATTTTGTAGCTTTAAAATTTGTGATTCCGCCTTAAATGGAAAACTTGAGGGTTTTCATTTTATGTACACAAATGAGGGTTTTTATTCTATGCATATTTTTTCCTTACTATCACCTATAGTTACTCATGCATTCTGGAAAACTCCTTATCAAAAGGCCATGGCTTTGTCTCTTGACACATCTTTCTGGCTTTTCTTTCACTGTATCAAGGGTTTTCTCTTATATTTGAACTTACTTGAGAATGTTGATGTGTAAAATATGGATGGAAACACCTTTTACTTTGCAATACTCAATAGTCACTTCAAAGCCTATGACTATCATTTCACTGGATTGTTCATTAACTCTGTTCACTCCATCTTGATAGTCAACACATGTCCTTCAATAAACATTTTGTATTTTGGGATAAAGATGCTTGAGTTGCAAGTTATAAATGACTATGCTAAATATGATGATAACAATGGTTCATCTCAAGCCCTCTATCCTTTATAACTATTAATTCCATTTTGACTTGGAATTGCTATGACATGATCTATCCACATAACTACCCTTGACAATCAAAGATGAATATTCATTCACTATTTTTTGTCCTTCTAGTGCAAGTAATAGCTGCCACTATCATGCGATGGCATGCACTGTATGATAGATTTGGGATTGCTCCCCTATTCCTTGAAGAGCAGTGTCATCAGGTTATCAATAAGACTATCTTTCAAATAGTCTTTGTGACTATTTCTATGCATAGGATCATTTCCTCCTTACTCAATTGAATAGGTATTTGTCATTTAAAATAGTGACTTACCAACTCACTGTCATGAGTGATATGTACTTATTCAATTGATGAAAAGTGAGATGAATTTACATTCTTACCCCTCTTAAAACACAAGAGGGCAGCATGCTAGGCTCAACCCTTGTGGGAGCCCATTTTACTCCACATGCTATGATGTCAAATGAAATGATCCAACAATGACATTTCACCTATACCTACAGAGTGAACAAACATGTTAGATAAAACAATGAAACACAAAATATGATGGATGTTGACGATAATCCTCTGATTTTCTTGATGCCTGGGATAGTTCAAACTATTTCAATGCCTTATGAAAATAAACTATATGTTTGTTGATGTAGCATATGTAGAGAATATGGGTCTTGAGATCTAACACAAATTTTTTCATCTCTTGCAGGAATTTCAAGTAGCAGCAAAACAAATTCTAGAGCAACCAAGTAGGAGGGATTAGATAAGGATGCAACAGTTCAACTTGGGGTTCATCATTTAGGCAATGACGGGTCCCTACTCTTTCCATATGCTCTTTTCTTTTTATATCTTCAGATGTATAGTTTATGCCTTCTATTGTATTGAAATAGTTATTCCCATTGCTTGTGTGAGACACCATACATTTGTAATTATCAATAAAGACAAAATTTATGAAAAACTTTTGCAAATCTCTCGTTTATACATTTGCATAATAAACTGCAATTTATTTGATAACTACTTCTGTGCATATGAATGGAACTTAGCATAATTGAATGTGTACCTTTGTGTTTATTTTTGCAAAAACTATCTCAGCTTTGCTTGATTGAGATGGAAGCTAAATTAGGTAACATTTTTGGCGACATCTACTATATGTTTTCTTGCTAAACATCCTGACCAGTTGCCTGAACTTATCCATTGGGCACATGAGTCAAAAGGAAACTTGACAAGACTTGAAATACAGTCTTGCATACTGCTATAACTCATCCAAAATAGTGCATAATGCCTTCAAATATTATTCCAACCAAAAAATCAGAGCAAACTAACTAACTATGCAAAACAACACTTAGAGGAAAGAAAAATTGAACTGAAACCTATTCTAACCTACTCTAACCAGCAAAGAAACTAGTCAAACAAACCCATTAACTGGATTTGTAAAATAATACCCTCTCTTGACCAACATAGGATACTTTACATGATTATAAAATGCTGAGAGGATATGAAACACAAATGGATACTCAATAGATTGTTTCAATGCTTCATGAATAATGCAAATAAAATCACTTATATTGTTGCTTTGAACTAGGTAAGTGAGATGAATTTGACCTCCTTCAACTGCAAGTTCATATTCATCTTTCTCCGTAGCTATGATTACATGCTTGGGTGCAAGCATGATTCATTGTACTTTGTGGTCCTCTATTCTCGCTAAATGTCTGATAGGACAAACTCTTGAACGAATAAAACTTAGACTCCCATTGCTGGCTTCCTTTTCTTTGACTTCTTCCTTAACATCATGCAGATTGGCATGTTTTAGTTCATGTTGTTTAAACAAAAACAAACCTACTTCATCTTTTATTTTGTGTTGTTTACAATTTTCTGACTCAGAAGGTGTTATCTTGGCATCAAGACTTGAGCAAAAATCCTCAATGATGCTAGAAAACATGTCTTCCCCAACTTGTAGCTTGTTCTCCCCATGCATGTTAACATTCATAGGCTTAAAAACAATGTTATCCTCACTTTGCTCTTGGTATACCAACACCTCGTTAAGATTGTTTGTGTCTTTCCACTGTACAAAATAGTCACTGAGGCAACTAGTTCAGTTTTCAACAAGAAAGCCATGCAAATTAATGACATCATTTAAGTGGATGTAAGATTTTCCTCTATGGTTATTGAATATAAAATCTATCACTCTAGCCGGGATAACTTTGTATTTGGCACTACAATCTATGCAACTTATCAAATGGTCAAGGAAAATGCATAAAATGACCTATGTGAGTTACTCCAGGGCCAACTAATTGAAAATCTTGGCAAAATCAAGAAGGATAAGAAGAACTCCTTCAAGTATGGTAATCTACTGCTATGTCTATTCTTCTACTTTATGAATGAAGTTCTGGGAGTTGGAAAAGTCTAATGGCAAAGTGATAAACCGGTAGCTGTTCAAATCAGAGACATCTTGTATAGAATTGGTGATAGCAAAGCAAGGAAAACTGCTATTTGGGGTTACTTCAAAAGCTTTCAGAGTGAAATGCAAGCTAGGGAAAGGATTCCTACATCTATTGTGGAAAACTACAAGGACACTATTTGCTGCATGGTTGACATTGATCAGTGTTTGATGGAAGTAGTAGAACCTAGAACAGTTCAGATAATGCCTATGGGATATGAGGTTGAAGAACACATTTTGGAGTTGTATGCCCAACACCTGTTGAGCAAACCTCAGGATCCATTAGAAGAAAGGTTTGGTACCTTTGAAGGGAAAGATATGCAAGTGCATGCAAAACTAAAGAATCCTATGATAATCTAGAAGGTGAGAAAGGAAGTTGAAGCTTTTGTAGAAAGCATGGGCATATTAGCTGAAGTAGTGAGGAAAGCTAGGAGGAAAAGAGAACAAGTTGAAGAAGGAGAACTTGCTAGAACTGAGTCTACTATTCTGGAAACATCCTTTGTTAGATCTAGATCTACCAAGAGCTTTGCATTCTCATTCGGTCTTGCAAAGAAATCAAGCCCAGTAAAATCTCAAGTCAAGACATCCGGTAGAGAAGGAAAGAGGAAGAAGGAATAAAGCACAAGATTCTATGTTGTAGTTGAAGATGATGAAGAAACTAAATCAAATGAAGTGAGAGAAATAAAGCATAAGGGAACTAAGGCATCAAAATTCTCTAAGGACAAGCCCTCCGATGAAGAGAAAGCAAAGAAAAAGGTGAAAATTGATAGATCAGGTATGAGTGTAGACGAAGTGGAAAAAGCTTTGATTAAGGATGGTAATCTCAAACCACTTTCTGAATGGTATGACACCTTTGATAGTGCTGGTCAGAGAACTCTTGAGGAAGCCACAATAAAGTATTTGAATATTTTCAATATGACTCTCATAGAAATAATATCAGAGTTATCGAAAGGGCTATATGAAGTCTTAGAAATGAGGAGAGTAAATGCAAGAACTGAAGAAGAACAAATGAGAGAACACATAATTTTTTATCTATGTCTGGTACTGTCAATAGAAGAAATGAAGAAGATCCTCAATGATGAAAAAAGGAATTTTAAGAGAAAAACAAGGGTGAATAAGCCTATGATCGGGAAGACTGAGGAAGTGGAAAAAGATACTGAGAATATTCTCAAGGCAGTTTTGTTGAAGAACGGATATAAAGTTGTTTATGAAGAAATTCATGATGAAAATGCTCCATCTGGTCATAAAATTGAAGAAGGGAAAGAAGACACAATTGAGGATACTTTGAATCCTCTAGATATGCAAGATACTAAAATTACCATGGAGATTGAAGCTCCTAAAAATGTATCAGTTGACGAGTTAGAGATTCCTAAAGCCAAGCAAGAATCTATGATTGAAGAGAAGAAGGCTGAGGCAAAGGAGGTTGTTGTGGAAGCAAGAGACACTACAAAGGTAGTAAAGGATTTTTTAGAAGAACAATAGGAGGATTTTGACCCTGAATTGGTTGAAAGTCCTATGAATTTGGTCACTCTATCTCCTATTTAGAAGTTGAAGGTAGTATCATTTGCTCAGGCCAAGGCAAGGGAGGAGATACTAAAATCTCACATTGAGGACAGTGAGCTGCTAAGTCTTACATCTGGTATCTTGGAGAAGATCATGCCCACAAATATCAAGGACTCATCTGATTCTCCATCTAGTTAGCTGAAGAAGCTTATCAACTCTGTAAGTACTCACTTTGAGTCTGATGAAAAGTTAGTTGAGGATAAGGTCCAGAAATAATTTGATGCAAATATGTTCAGTAGATTGAAGGATATGATTACTAATGATAAATATTTGTTAGCTACCTGTGTTAAGAACATTCAAGGTGCATTTTCTGAGGGTGGAAATATCTACAAGTCATGCTTATCTTTGTCTAAATTAATTGAGGTCACTAAGAAGAAAATTAATGAATATGAGAAACAGTTAGCAGATATTTCTCAAGCCTTTGATCCTCTAACCATTTCTATGAATAAGCAAGAAGGTCAAGTCATATCCCTGCTTGAAAAAATTAAAAGTTTGAATCATGAAAAAGATAGAATTTTTGAAAGGGTATGTGAGCTCAAGGATTGATTGTTCCTAAAATGGAGACAATGCTTCATGCATTGAAGGAAGCACAAGATGCTATGGTTGTTAGTGATCCAAAAAATCTTGAGTCAGTAGAGATGCAATCCTATCTATTATGTGGCCACATGACTATTTTGGAGAGTCTAAAAAAGGGTTGGGACACTTGTTTAAGCCTGTTGAAGAACAATTTTGTAGATATATTCAAGTTCATGTAAGTTAGAGAAGCATGTCTATACATATGCAATTTTGTATGATTTTTGGTATGTAGATTCCCATATTTTCCTTTGATATCAAAGGGGGAGAGTGGGACATTGAAAAATTTCATATCATGTCAGGGGAGTTGTGTTTTGAAGTTTTGAGGATTGCAGTGTATTCATGTTGGTACTGATTTTGACACTTAGTCATTTTTCACTAAGTGTTGCCATCAATGCCAAAGGGGGAGATTGTTGGAAAGAGACACTACACAAGTCATTAGGTGTTGTCATTGATGGAAACCATAGTCTGTAATCCTATTCACACTTTAGTATTTTCTCATACTGGAAGTTAGATTGAAGAAATGGGCTAACTGTCAAAGCTAAAACAGGGCATCTGACAAAATTGTGTACATCTATTCCTATGAAATTTATTGTTATCATTTTGATTTGTGGATCTTAGGGAAGGTCATTTGATGTATGAAATTTCTTATCTTTGAATCATAGAGCCTCATATTGATTGGTGTGCAAGTTAGAAGATCTAGTTTATCGATTTTTAGTCTAATAGTGCAAAAAGGCCGACTTGATGACTGTAGCGTGTTGTGGATCTTCGAGGAATAATTTTTGAAGGTGGTTCGTGTTTGAGGATGTTGTTTTCAGTCCTCACTATGTTTTGGCCAACTTTGATTAGTTCACATTAATAATTGTTTATGGATTGAAGCGACAATTTGTACATGTTTTATATTTTGTTAAAGCCGACATATATTTGATATAATCTCTAGTCGTGGATATATATAATCAATTATTCATATCATTTTGATATGTGTTGTGATGTGTTGAGAAATTCAGAAGGATTATAAATGAATTATGTGCATTTTCACTTGCGTAGAACAAAGATTGGTGATCCAAATTTAAGCAGACAGAGTTTCAAGAGCAGAATCAGATAGAGTGTGAAGAATGAGATTAATGTGCTTAACCAGAACTATACTCATGCATTAGTAGATGCTATATACTAGTTCATCCACTCCAGTTGTCTATTTGTGATTCTTCTTTTGGGTAGTAAGCCTTTTGTATTTGATAAGCGAGCTCTAGGTAGTGTGCCTGAATGCATGCACATTCCCCATTTGTAAACACTTATTTTGAGTATACTCATATTGTGGATTAATCTCCACTGTGGTTTTTCCCCTAATAGGGTTTCCACGTAAAAATACTTGTGTTATGGTGTTGTGGTTGATTTCTTTGTGTTCTTGTGTATTTCTTTTGGTTCAATGCTATAAGTGGTTTAAAGATCAAGTTAATAAAATTAAATTTTGTAGAACACTAATTCACCCCCTCTCTCAGTGTTCCTTGATTCCAACAATTGGTATCAGAGCCTAGTTCCTCAGAAGAAGTTTAATAGCTTGGGGAAGATCCAGAAAAGTGATTCAATGGATTCTGGTAGTTTTCAACAACTTTTGGTGGCACTAGATGATTTTGATCAGTCCAAATATGAATTATGGGAATTGCAACCAAGCCTCATGAATGCTGATAAATTCATTCAATCATTGAAACACAAAATTAATAAGTCTAGAGAAAAGAGAAAGGAACTCTGTGATCAGATCAAGTAGAAAGAAAGTAAAAGCATGGAGGTTGAACAACTAATTCAAGCCTTGAAGAAAAAGATAGAAGAATGTGAAAAGCTCACCAGAGATAATGTTGTCCTAAAGCATGAGATGGAATCTATTGTGATGAGGATGACCAAGGAGATTGAAGAGAAAAAGAAGAATGAAGAGAATCTTGCTCAGTCCTTGAAAGAAAAATATGAAGAATAAAGCAAAATTATTGATGGATTCAATTAGTAGGAGCTCAAATTGCAACAATCTAGAAATAATAAAGAAGAGCTTGAAAGACATATTGTTACTCTCAGGGATGAACTTGCTACTGCAAATGAATACTAGAAGTTCAAGACTAGCTCAGCTAAGCTTGATGAACTGATTAAAAGTCAGTAGATTGGAAATGACAAGCAAGGTATTGGATATGAGAAAGGAGAAATCTCTAGATCTGGTCAAAGGAAATTCAGGCAAGGAAATCAGAAGAACAAAGCTAGAAGGTATCTGGTAAGACAACCCAATGCTCAAAAATTCAATGGATGCTATTTTGTTTGCAATCAATTTGGTCTTATGGCTGCTCAATGTAGAAGCAGAATGAATTCAAGTGGTTCATCATTCTCAAGTCAGTGTTACAATTGCAATAATTATGGTCATAAGTTAATTGATTGCAAAATATTTCAAACAACTTTTTGAATAGAGATGTTAGATGTTATGCCTACAATAGATTTGGCCATATTTCCAACTAGTGCAAATCAAGAGAAAATCAATTGAATAATTGGTTTGGACAAAGAAATGTTGTGTGCTATAATTGCAACAAATCTGGTCACATTGCAAGATTCTGTAGAAGCAGGAAGGGTCTGGTAAAAAAAGGGAAAAATGTGTAGAAGGATGATAAGGGAAAAGGAAAAGTTACTATAGATGAGATACAAAATCAAATGAAGAAGAGTGTTTCAAATGTAGGAAATGGTTCAGCACCAGAATTTGGTACTGGAAATTCCTCCAGGAATTAGTTTAAGGCCTTTGGCCTAGGGGGAGTTCTCAAGAAAATCTTTTAACCCCATGTCGGTAGTTGGTACTGGGATGTGGAAAATTGCAACGGTTGCATTGATGATCTACAAATGTTTTGGGATCTCTTGTGGAGGAAACTTATGCAAAATTGAAGGTTCGCAAAAGAATTTTCTTTCACAAACTATGAAAAGAGAGTATCTGAAAGACCTGGGGCAAAAGCATTTATTGCATTAAAAATTTAGGTGTGCGAATGATAAAAGGTTGATTTTATTCCTCATTTGTCACGTTGCATTTCAAGAAGAAGAAGTTTGGAGATCTCTCCAAGTGAATTTGGTGAAGATACAAGTTTGAAGATGATTCAACGATCGAACCCTAATCCAACAAAAGGTATTTATTTGCAAAACTTGTGAACTTGAATTTTCTGAAAATGGCCGCTCCATTGGTAGTTGATATTAGTGATAAACCCTGCCCAAAATTCAAATGGCACAGATTCAAATCCATTGAGACAAAACCATTAGGTGCATTTTCTCCTATTCCGTATGGTGTTTTGCATATTGAAGATATTAGGGAATATGTTCATGCAAATGTTGAGGAGTTAGGAAGCTCGTAGTTGTTAAATTTTTTCACAAATCACATTGTGGGAGAAGATCTCTATGTAAGGCCCTAATTCAAGACTTTGAAGGAGAAAAAGTTCACTCAAATTGTGAAATTTCCCATGTTCGATGAAAATGAATGGGTTCGGTACATACTAAGTCGAGTGCATGCAAAGTTCATGTGGTTAAGTCAGCCCTTCAAGATCACAAAGGAAGCTATAAGGATTGTTACTGGTCTAAATTCATCCGGTGGGTTGCCAACATTGAAATCTGTGAAGAACCAAACAGTCACTGAGGCAACCAGTTCAATTTTCAACAAGAGAGCCATGAAAATTAATGACATCATTTAAGTGGATGTAAGATTTTCCTCTATGGTTATCGGATATAAAATCTATTACTCCAGTCGGGATAACTCTATATCTGATACTGCAATCTATGCACCTTATCAAATGGTCAAGGAAAATGTAGAATATGACCTATGTGAGTTACTCCAGGGCCAACTAATTGAAAATCTTGGGAAAATCAAGAAGGATAAGAAGAACTCCTTCAAGTATGGCAATCTACTATTATGTTTATTCTTATACTTCATGAATGAAGTTCCGGGAGTTGGAAAAGTGCAATGGCAAAGTGTTAAACTAGTAGCTGTTCAAATCAAAGACATCTTGTACAGAATTGGTGATAGAAAAGCAAGGAAAACTACTATCTGGGGTTACTTCAAAAGCTTTCATAGTGAAATGCAAGCTAGGGAAAGGATTCCTACATCTATTGTGGAAAAATACAAAGACACTATTTGCTTCATGGTTGACATTGATTAGTGTTTGATGGAAGTAGTAGAACCTAGAACAGTTTGGATAATGCCTATGGGATATGGGTTGAAGAACACATTTTGGAGTTGTATGCCCAACAGTTGTTGAGAAAACCTTAGGATCCATCAGAAGAAAGGTTTGATACCTTTGAAGAGAAAGATATGCAAGTGCATGTAAAACTGAAGAAGCCTATGATAATACGAAAGGTGAGAAAGGAAGTTGAAGCTTTTGTAGAAAGCATGGGCATATCAGCTAAAGCAGTGAGGGAAGCTAGGAGGAAAAGAGAACAAGTTGAAGAAGGAGAGCCTGCTAGAACTGAGTCTGCTAGTCTAGCAACATCCTCTATCAGATCTAAATCTACTAGGAGCGTTGCACTCTCATCTGGTCCTGCAAAGAAATTAAGCCCAGTAAAAGCTCAAGTCAAGACATCCGATAGAGAAGGAAAGAGGAAGAAGGAAAAAAGCACAAGAGTCTATGTTGTAGTTGAAGATGAAGAAATTGAATCAAATGAAGAAGTGAGATAAATCAAGCATAAGGGCACAAAGGCATCAAAATTATCTAAGGACAAGCCCTCCAGTGAAGAGAAAGCAAAGAAAAAGGTGAAAACTGATAGATCAGGTATGAATGTAGGGGAAGTGAAAAAAGCTTTGATTAAGGATGGCAATCTCAAACCACTTTTTGAATGGTATGACACCTTTGATAGTGCCGGTTAGAGAACTCTTGAGGAAGCCACAATAAAGTATTTGAATATTTTCAATATGACTCTCATAGAAATAATGTCAGAGTTACCCAAAGGGCTATATGAAGTCTTAGAAATGAGGAGAGTAAATGCAAGAACTGAAGAAGAATAAATGAGAGAACGCATACTTTCCAATCTATGTCCAGTAATGTCAATAAAAAAAATGAAGAAGATCCTCAATGATGAAAAAAGGGATTTTAAGAGAAAAAAAGGGTGAATAAGCTTATGATCAAGAAGACTGAGGAAGTGGAAAAAGATATTGAGAAAATTCTTAAGGCAGTTCTATTGAAGAACAAATATAATGTTGTTTCTGAAGAAATTCATGATGAAAATGCTCAATCTGGTCCAAAAATTGAAGGGAAAGAAGACACAATTGAGGATACTTTGAATCCTCTGGATATGCAAGATACTGAAATTACCATGGAGACTGAAGCTCCTAAAGATGTTTCAGTTGAAGAGTTAGAGATTCCTAAAGCCAAGCAAGAATCTATGATTGAAGAGAAGGTTGAGGCAAAGGAGGTTGTTGTGGAAGAAAGAGACACTACAAAGGCAGTAAAGGAGTTTTTAGAAGAACAACAGGAGGAGTTTGACCCTGAATTGGTTGAAGGTCCTATCAACTTGGCCACTCTATCTCCTATTTAGAGGCTGATGGTAGCATCATTTGCTTAGGCCAAGGCAAGGGAGGAGGTACTAAAATCTCACATTGAGGATAGTGAGCTACTAAGTCTTGCATTTGGTATCTTGGAGAAGTCATGCCCACACATATCAAGGAATCATCTAATTCTCCATCTGATTAGCTAATGAAGCTTATCAACTCTATAAGTACTCACTTTGAGTCTCTTGAAAAGTCAGCTGAGGATAAGGTCCATAAAGAATTTGATGCAAACAGGTTCAGTAGATTGAAGGGTATGATTGTTAATGATAAATCTTTTTTAGCTACCTGTGTTAAGAACATTCAAGGTGCATTTTCTAAGGGTGGAAATATTTACAAGTCATGCTTATCTTTGTCTAAATTCACTGAGGTTACTGAGAAGAAAATTAAGGAATATGAGAAACAGTTAGCAGATATTTATCACGCCTTTGATCCTCTAACTGTTTTTGTGAATAAGAAAGAAGGTCAAGTCATATCCCTGCTTGAAAAAATTAAAAGTTTGAAGCATGAAAAAGATAGAATTGTTGAAAGGGTATGTGAGCTCAAAGGATTGATTGGTCCTAAAATGGAGACAATGCTTAGTGCATTGAAGGAAGCACAAGATGCTATGGTTGTCAGTGATCTGACAAATATTGAATCAGCAGAGATGTAATCTTGTCTATTTTGTGGCCACATGACTATTTTGGAGAGTCTAAAAAAGGGGTGGGACACTAGTTTAATCTTGTTGAAGAACAATTTTGCAGATATATTCAAGTTCATGTAAGTTAGAGAAGCATGTCTATACATATGCAATTTTGTATGTTTTTTGCTATGTGGATTCCCATATTTTCCATTGATGTCAAAGGGGGAGAGTGGGACAGTGAAAAATTTCATATTCATGTCAGGGGGAGTTGTGTTTTGAAGTTTTGAGGATTGCAGTGTATTCATGTTGGTAATGATTTCGACACTTAGTCATTTTTTACTAAGTGTTGCCATCAATGCCAAAGAGCGAGATTGTTGGAAAGAGACACTGCACAAGTCATCAAGTGTTGTTATTGATGGAAACCCTAGTCTGTAGTCCTATCCATACTTCAATATTTTCTTGTACTAGAAGTCAGATTGAAGAAATGGGTTAGTTGTCAAAGCTAAAAGAGGGCATCTGATAGAATTGTGTCCATCGATTCCTGTGAAATTTATTGTTATCATTTTGAGTTGTGGATCTCAGGGAAGGTCGTTTGATGTATGAACTTTTCTTATCTTTGAATCATAGATCCTCGTATTGATTGGTGTGAAAGTTAGAAGTTCCAATTTATCAAATTTTAGTCTAACAGTGCAAAAAGGCCGACTCGATTATTGTAGCGTGTTGTGGATCTTCAAGGAATAATTTTTGAAGGTGGTTCATGTTCGAGGATGTTGTTTTGGGTCCTCACTATGTTGTGGCTGAATTTGATTAGTTCACATTAATAATTATTTATGGATTGAGCTGACAATTTGTACATGTTTTATATTTTGTTAAAGCTGACATGTATTTGATATAATCTCTAGTTGCGGATATATATAATCAATTATTCATATCATTTTGATATGTGTTGTGAAATTCAGAAGGATTATAGATCGATTGTGCACAATTTCAATTGCACAAAATAGAGATTGGTGATCTGAATTTAAGTAGACAGAGTTTCAAGAGAAAAAATAGATAAAGTGTGAAGAATGTGATTAATGTGCTTAATCAAAACTATACTCAGGAATTAGCAGATGCTATCTCATAGTTCATCCACTCTAGTTGTCTATCTGTGATTCTTCTTTTGGGCAGTAAGCCTTTTGTATTTGATCAGTGAGCTCTAGGTAGTGTTCCTGAATGCATGTGAATTCCCCATTTGTAAACATTTATTTTGAGTATACTCATATTGTGGATTAATCTCCATCATGGTTTTTACCCTAATAAGGTTTCCATGTAAAAATCCTTGTGTGATGGTGTTGTGGTTGATTGATTTGTGTTCTTGCATCTTTGTTTTGGTTCAATTCTATAAGTGGATTAAAGATTAGGTTAATAAAGTTAAATTTTGTAGAACACTGATTCACCCCCCCTCTTAGTGTTCCTTGATTCCAACATGCAAGCCTTCATCTTGTTCAACCAAAGAAGGCGGCCCATCAAACCACAAGGTAGATTCTTCCTTCTCACCACCCCCTTCTTGCTTCTCATTTTGTTGTCTCATATGCTTTTTTTACATAGAAACATTCTCATATTCAACAAAAGATGGGAGTTCATAAAAAAAAAACAATCAACATTTCACATTCAACCCCTGTTACCTCCTTTTCAACCTACTATCCTATTTGATTATTTTCATCACCCTCTTACAAAAAATCTAATTTATTCACATCCACCTCATGGGAAAGTGTATTGAGTGCAAGTTTTCCTTATCTTACCTTAGAAAACTCCTCCTATTGTCTTGGCTGACTTATTGAAACATTTTCATCATCTTTTACCGAACAAGGAAGCTGATTAGTTAGAATATTCAAGGATTCATCTTGAAAGGTATTTTCTTGCCCAATCCTTTTATGTTCTAATTGGTAATACTCTATAGCTAAATGCAATGGATTTATATTTCTAATCTTCTCCATGATGAGTGAGCTATCCTAATCAATGGGTTTTTCTGTAACTATACTAGGCTATACCTAATTACTTTCCTCAACTTGCAAAGGATGAAGGCTTGTGAAACTTGGAATTTTAAGCTTATGGGGCTAATTTGAAGAGTTAAGAATTTTATCTTGCCTAAAACTTGGAATTTTAATTGGCTTAGATTCTACAACCTTTTCTTCTTCTTGGTTTTGGATTGATATGAGAGGAAAGGCCTCAACAAGATTTGGCATTTTGAAACTAGGAATGCAAGGGGCTGATTCGGTTTCATACCTTTATACTTGTGCAAACAAGTGTTTTATTTGTTCCTCTTTGACTGTAACTTGTCCAACAAGAAATTCCTCTTCATATCTTTGTGCCTCCACCTCCCTTTGATGAATATGATGTTGATGGGCAAGCTCTTCCTGTTGCATATTATATTGTGTTTCTATATCTATTTCTAAAATTTTCCTTTGGAAATCCAACAAAAAAATCTTAATGCTACCCAAATCAGTATCATTTTGGGATTGAATAGGGAGGTTGCATGTTTGATTTAGAGCATAATGGGTTTCACAAAGCTGAGTATAGGCATAAACAAGTTACAAACAAGGATAAGCAAGAGTGGTTTGAAAATGCTCCTGCTGGTAATGATGATTGCAATGAGGAGAAGGGTTGTTTGGAGGCCAAAAGCCTAAATTTTCATGAAATTTAGGAGAATAACCATTGCGGTGTTGATAACAAGACATTACAAGGGTAAAACATAAAGCATAGCCAAGTCTAGATAACAGATTTGGAATGTATATATATAATAGGGTCTTGAAACACTAGGATGTGAGTTAGAAAACCAAAAAGAGTCACTAGATGCTTAGAAAATACTTTCAAATGATAGAAAACTAGCAAGTAGCACCAACCTCATTAGTTGCATATATCTGGATTGCTAAAACCAACTGATATGTAATTAGAGTTTCCATGGTGTTGTGTGGACTGCCTCTAAAGGTTGATAATACTAAGAGAAACACCAAATATCTTAGTATTTTGATGACAAGTTCATTGAAATGGGCCCCATAGGGCATGCCAAAAAATGTTGTCTCCTAATAGTGCATGCTTGCTGAGTGAACTCAACCTATTGGTGAAACATTCGAACTTTTCTAGGTTGTGGGTTACCTAAAACAGAAAAGAACCTCTAGAGTAGGTTGGAAATTATGGTACTCACCTAAAACTATTTCTTGTTGGGAAAAGGCAAAGAAAGATTGCATAAAATAAAACCTATGACTAAGGGTGATGCACCAAATTTGATTACCTAAAACTTGTACAATTTTTTTGCACACATAATTTCAATCAACAACATAGCTTGACATGCACAACTCAATTTGCATGTCTTTACATCAATATTTTATAAGGAGGATATAATGCATACAATCCTAGAAGGAAAAAATATTTTCCACAATTCAAATCACTTGCATCTCAACACAACTTATAACTTGAAAGTACATATTCTTTCTACACAAAGGTGCTACTAATGAGACACAAAGACAAGGAATGAGATAACTTCACAAGTAATTACATCAATCACTCAAATACACACAATAGAACAAAAAAATAATAAAGAAAAATTGCTTATCTTCATTGATCTCCAAGGTGTAAACTACTATACATGTTTGTAAAAGTGAGTTACAAATACCATCTTCTGCTAAAAAAGGACTTTATAAGTCACAATGTAGACAAAATAAAATGATAAGAACTAACTTCAAAAATAAAGTTTGAAGTTACTATGCTTTTCCAAATGATTGCACAAAAATAGGAACTAGAAACTTCCTTGGTTGTGTATAACCAAAAAGCCTAAAATCTAGCCCCTAAACCCACTCCAAAAAGGCTCAAAGATGAAGAAAAGGTCAAGATTTGACCTATCCTATCATAAAGGCATCAAAAACTGCTCCTAAATGCTCTCAATTTCCTCCAAAACCAAGTAAAAAATAGTTCCTATATTCTTGGCACTTGTTGGATAACCTCCTCCAACTTCCCCTATATGCTTGGAACAACCATAAATCCTCAACTATATCCATCCCTATTGAATATATCTTTGAAAACACATGCACTTATCTATATTTTGTAATTATAACATTATTTAAAGTGATTTATAAATCATCACTTAAATAAAGTTTTACATTTACAAATTAGATGCAAAAAATAAAGTTATGACTCGGCTTATGTTTTAGAAGACAATACAAAATAAACAAGTGTTTAAGGAAACACCCCTAGTCACTTAGCACATGAATATAACATGAGGGTATTAATTTATGTTGCAAATGTTTAAAAACAAAGCAAAAATGCCTTTAGGTTTGTCGACCAAAATTAGGGTTGAAAACCCTAACGATGAAAACTGCGACCAACATTCATTTCATTTTCATTTTGCATTGCAACCTTCTGGAACTATGAGAGCCATTGACATAGGGTTTTGACTTGCTCTTCCATGGAGGTTTTTATTGGAGCTTTCATGCATTTTTCATGAGAAATCAACAAAACAAGCTTGGGTAAGCTCTCTGTCTGCATAAAATATGCTTTTCTTTACAATATTTGTGGGAAAACGCTTGTTCTTGAGTTGTACTATGCCAAAATGATGAATATATTTTGTCTTTCTATGCATTTGTTCATGCTTTCTCAACCTCTGTAGAAAAAGGTAGAGAAGTTTCTTTCCTATTTTCTATTATTCACTTGGCATTGCAAATAAAGAAGTTCTCTGTACTCCATGGCCACGACTTTACATTATTTGCAAGTATTGAGGGATTTGTTCTCACTTTGTGGCCTATCTTCTCCACCTCACTATCTCAAAAAGACAACAAACTCTCCCTTTGCATTCCATTATGTTCGTGGCTCAGCTCTAGGTTTTATATGCAAATACATTTTGTAGCTTTAAAATCTATGATTCCACCTTGAATAACTATGGAAAACTCGAGGGTTTTCATTTTATGTACACAAATGAGGGTTATTATTCTATGCAATTTTTTCATTACTATCACCTATAGGTACTCATGCATTCTAGAAAACTTCTTATCAAAAGGCCATGGCTCTGTCTCTTGACACATCTTTCTAGCTTTTCCTTCACTATATCAAGGGTTTTCTCTTATATTTGAACTTACTTCAACATGTTGATGTGTAAAACATGGATGGAAATGCCTTTTACTTTGCAATACTCAATGGTCACTTCAAAACCTATGACTATCATTTCACTGAATTTTTCATTAACTCTATTCACTCCATCTTGATAGTCAACACATGTCCTTCAATAAACATTTTTTATTTTCAGATAAAGATGCTTGAGTTGCAAGTCATAAATGACTATGCTCAATATAATGATAACAATGGTTCATCTCAATCCCTCTTTCCTTTATAACTATTAATGCAATTTTGACTTGGAATTGCTATGACATGATCCACCCACATAACTACCCTTGACAGTTAAAGATGACTATTCCTTCACTGTTTGTTGTCCTTCTAGTGCAAGTAATGGCTTCCACTGTCATGTGATGGCATGCACTGTATGATAGATTTGGGACTGCTCCCCTTTTCCTTGAAGATCACTGCCATCAGGTTATCAATAAGACTATCTTTTGAAGTCTTTATGACTGTTTCTATGCATAGGATCATTGCCTCCTTACTCAATTGAATAGGTATTTGTCATTTAAAATAGTGACTTACCAATTCACTACCATGAGTGATATATACTTGTTCAATTGATGAGAAATGAGATGAATTTACATTCTTACCCTGCTTAAAACACAAGAGGGCAGCATAGTGGGCTCAACCCTTGTGGGAGCCCATTTTACTCCACATTCTATGATGTCAAATGAAAATGATTCAACAATGGAATTTCACCTATACCTGCATAGTGAACAAACATGTTAGATAAAAAAATGAAACACAGTATAAGATGGATGTTGACGATTATCCTTTTCTTTTCTTGATGCCTATGATATTGCAAACTATTTCAATGCCTTATGAGAATAAACTATATGTTTGTTGATGTAACATATGTAGAGAATATGGGTCCTGAGCTCTAACACAATTTTTTTCATCTCTTGTAGGAATTTCAAGCAGCAACAAAGCAACTTATAGAGCAACCAAGTATGAGGGACTAGACAAGGATGCAATAGTTCAACTTGGGGTTCATCATTTAGGAAGTGATAGATGCCTACTCTTTCCTTATGCTCTTTTCTTTTTATATCTTCAAATGTATAGTTTATGCCTTCTATTGTATTGAAATTGATTCCCATGACTTGTGTGGGACACCATACATTTATAATTATCAATAAAGACAACATTTATGCAAAACTTTTACAAATATTTCTCTTGTATACATTTGCATGATAAACCACAATTTATTTAATAACTACTTCTGTGCATATGAATGGAACTTAGCAGAATTGAGTGTGTACCTTTATCTTTATTTTTTCAACAAGTATCTCAACTCTACCTGATTGAGCTAGAAGGTGTTGACGTGCGATGGCATAACAACATGCAAATAGAATATTGCTACTCTTTCTCCTAAAGAGAAAGATGATCACATGGATATCTTAGCTCCCAAGGTCTTTGCAGTTGGTTCTCAACTGTGTTGATGTTGTTCAGTGGTCAATGCAATAGTAATGTTCAAGGGGCCTACTAGTGTGAGCTTCTAGATTGTTCTAAGATCAAGCATGAATTTCAACCTATTTTAACTGGGTATTTAAAGAAACATAAAAAGATAGATCAAGGTTTTGGTACTGAAAAGAATGATAATTCATCTAACTTAACTAGACTTGTTACCTCTCAAGGAATGGCTAAGTAAAACTGAAGAACAAAATTAACTTGTGATTAACACGAGTTGCATTCATTCATAGTGCTATTTCAACAACTGATTATAAGTTACCATTTAAACAAAACACAAAATAAGATTTCATTCCTTGAAAGCTTTCAAAATTAGATGATTAACTTAAGATAAATACCATTCTAGAACACAATATGAAGTAGATTTGAATCTGGTTGCTTCTACTGTTAGTGAGATAGATAAGCAACATTTACAAATCTGGCACAATCACCAGTGTATAGAAAACCCATCTTCAGACTACTTCCATCTATACTAAGAAAACTGGAATGATACATTACTTTCTATGCTAAATCTAACTCCTAATTGAGAAGACAAAAGAAGCTCCCTTTACTAAGAAACAAGATGCAGTTCTATCTCCTCTATCCTTCCGAAAATTTGTCTAGAAATATCTACTCTATTCCTTTTCTATTTCTTCTCTCTAACTCCTAACTTTTTACCTCTAACCTACTAATTTTTTTCTAACCCTAGAAAATCCAACCCTTACAAAGAGGAAAGAGTGCCATATATACACCACCTCTCAAAAAAATGTCGGCTACCATTTTTATTTAGGGTTTACAAAATATCTCCCATCTGCTAAAAGAGGGTCGGCGTCTAGATCTTTTGAAGAAAGTTGGTTCTGCACTAAATGCAAATCCTGCTGTCCATGTCAGTGAAAGGTTGTTCTGGGCATCCTCTTAGGTCTTTCGCAACTACCGCACTAACTCCTATGCCTCTGTGTCCATCTTCGAACTCTAGCGGAGCCACTTTGAATGCCCTAA
>VDFB02135450.1:0-16832 GCA_007258455.2 Sequoia sempervirens
ACCTCATAGTGTTTTCATGTGATCAGCTTTGATTTTTTTATTGAGACATTGTATACTTTGCCAGTTTTTGGGAAAATCTACAAATGAAAAATGTAGATTCTAACATGAATGCAATCTATACTAACCATGTAGGACATTCATACAATATTGCCATTTGGAGAGCTTATTTATGATTTTTGTATCATCATAGAGCTTTTGAAATGTTGAAAGTTAATACAAGCATCAAAGGGTATGTTAGCACCAGTGATGACCTGAGTATTGCTTTCATGATTTTTAATATAGCAAGTTAATACAAGCATCTAGGTATAATTGAACCGAGATGACCTGAGTATTGCTTGCATAAACAGAAAAGAGTTAATCCTTTTCCCATGCAAATTCTGAAATGTCATCCATGATACATAGTAGAGCATGTCTCGCGACCAATTTGCATAGTACTAATGATTTCCTCGCAAACAGCAGACAAAGAAAAATCATACTCCTTCCTTGCTTTTCTAGTTCAATACATCATCGAATCGCTCCAGAGATATGATAGAAAATCAAACAACCATTCCATTCTTGCTTAAAGTATTTCAAACATTTATTCAGATTAAGATCATCCAAGTTTTAGTTATCATTATTGATATTCTCACTTCAATAGTTGTTTGGATCATGTTGTTTCAATTTTGATTGGTATGAATATGTTTGTGATTGATTTGATATGACAATGTTTGTTGTGTTTGGTCAAACTGTTATTTTTATGTTTGTGATATTCTGAAAGCTTATTGCCCCTCTCTTGTATGTTTCTGCATTTTGCCCCCAGTGTAAACACAACCTAAAGATAAAAGATATGTACAAATTCATCAAGCCATGATGAAACCTAAAGATTCCCACTACATGATATGGATAATGAAAGATATATACAGATGATTGACATGGATGGATGATGCCGAAAGACATAAACTAATAAATGGAGGAACCCATTTTGATCACAAGTAGCGCTTGTTTGCCAAGTTTTCACCACTTGTTTTTATTGCACTTTTTCAAAACTTTTCTGATTTTTTTTATTTTTTTTTCAGGACTTTTTATGATTTTTTTGATTTTTTTCAGGACTTTTTATGATTTTTATGATTTTTTTAGGACTTTTTATGCATAGAACTTCTTGAGATGAATACTATTGATTGGTTCTTCAAACAGGTCCCCCTCTGATGTGGATAACTGATATGCTCCAGAACCATATGCTGCTACAATAACAAATGGACCAAGCCAATTAGGTTCAAATTTGCCTTTCTTTTCTCTATCTTGCTGATTATGTGGATTTTCTCTTAAAACTAAGTCACCCACTTGAAATGCCCATGGTTTAACTCTGTGATTATAACTATGAGACATGACTTGTTGATAACCTTTCAAGTGACCAGCTGCATATTGGCGTCTTTCATCTAACAGTTCGAGCTCTTGAAGGCGAGAAACTCGGTAGTCTTCATCAGTTATCAATCCCTTGAGTGAAACCCTAAGCGAAGGTATTTCAACTTCTAATGGTAAAATCGCTTCTACTCCATAGACTAAAGCATATGGTGTAGCTCCTGTTGGTGTGCGAACACTGGTTCTATATGCCCACAAAACTGGGTTGAGTTGAACATGCCAATCACGTCCAGCATTATTTATTGTCTTCTTCAATATCTTCAAGATGGTTTTGTTAGAAGCTTCTGCTTGACCATTACCCTGTGGATAATAAGGTGTAGAGAACCTGTGTTGGATGCGAAATCTTTCACAAAGTTCATCAACATCCTGATTCTTAAAAGGTCTTCCATTATCCGTAACAATAGAATTAGGAATTCCATATCTACAAATAATGTAATTCAAGATAAATGAAGATATTTGTTTACCAGTCACTGTTGTTAGAGGAACAGCTTCAATCCATTTTGTAAAATACTCAGTAGCTGTAATGATAAATTTATGACCATTTGACGATGAAGGATGTATTTTACCAACAAGATCTAATCCCCACTGAGAAAAAGGCCATGTCGAAATGAAAGGTTGCAATTCTTGTGCAGGTGCATGAATAAGATTCCCATGGATTTGGCATTTAGAACACTTCTTAACAAAAGTAAAAGAATCTTGCTCCATGGTAGGCCAATAGTATCCCATTCTGACAAGTTTCTTCGCTAAGGTCAAACCACTCAAATGAGTTCCACAAATACCACCATGAACCTCTTGTAAGGCTTTTTCAGATTCGTCGCGTTCAAGACATCTAAGGAGTGTACCATCAAGACCATGTCTATAAAGGATATTGGCAATTAAGGTATAACAGGATGATTGGCGAATGAAATTCTATTTTTGGTTTCGGGATAAATCTGAAGGCAAGATGTTATCTTTCAAATAGGTATAAGTTTTTCCATATAAGAGTGAATCTGAACCGGTCAAATGACATATAACTTGGGTTTCAGGATTATCATATGCAGGAGAAAACAATTGTTCCACCAAGAATTCATACTTGTTTTGATCTTCAGATATTTGTAATAAAGAAGCAATGGTAGCCATTGCATCTGTAGCTTTATTATCAATCCTTGATATTTGTGAAAACTTAATTGACACAAAATATTTCTGATAATCATCCACCATGTTTTTGTATGGTAGCAACTTATCATCTTTAGTTTGATAATCATCATTAATTTGATTAATGACAAGTTGTGAATCACCATAGACTTCCAGCTCTGTAATCTGCCATTCCAAAGCTATCTTCAATCCTATGAGTAATGCCTCATATTCAGCTATGTTATTTGTGCAAGGAAACATCAACCGATATGATCATGAAATGGTATGTCCTTCAGGTGTAATAAAAAGAATCCCTGCCCCCGAGCCATATTGTGTATAAGATCCATCAAAGTACAATGCCCACGGTCTCTGAATTATTGCTGTAAAGACATCTGCATCAGGAAACTCAATATGCATTGGATTGTCTTCTTGTAAAGGAGCTTCAGCTAACTGATCTGCAATGACCTGTCCTTTAATTGCTTTTCGATCTACATAGTGAATATCAAACTCACTTAAGATCATTACCCATTTTGCAAGTCTTCCTGTTAAAGTAGCTCTGCTTAATAGGTATTTTAATGGATCAATCTTTGTTATCAGCTTAATTGTATGAGCCAACATATAATGTTGCCACTTTTGAGAAGCAAACACTCTGCAAGACAAGCTTTTTCAATGAAGCGTAGTTTTTAGCTCATGTCTTGTTAAAGGGTTACGCTAATATAATATATAGCCCTTTCTTTACGTAGAGGAGTCTTCTTGTGCTAGCAATGCACCCAAAAGATACTTACGTTGCTGAAATATAGAGTATGGTGAAACTCTCCACGGAATGGGTGGAATTAAGCTGGTGGATTAGGTAAAGATATTGCTTGATGCGATTAAATCTTTGCTTCCATTTTGTCATCATTTTAAATGGAACATTTTTTATGCAATAAATGTGTGTGAATGAGTAGCTTTTGTCTACCGGTTGAGCTATAAACCGATGGTATGAAAATCTTCCTTGCAAGGATCTTAATTGGTGATATTTCATGGTGGTGACATGTCCATTATAACTTTTACTTTTTCTGCATCAACCTCTATGCCTTTTTCTGAAACAATATATCCCAGGAGTTTTCTAGATTTAAAGCCGAAGACACATTTCTTTGGATTGAGTCAAACATTGAACTTCTCCATTATGATAAAGATCTTTGATAGGATTTCGGTGTTCATCTGGGTGTACATGAGATTTGGCAAATGGAAGTCGCATCAACATAATCTTCCATGAATGTATGCATCATATCATGAAAAATAGTTGTCATTGCTCTTTGATAAGTAGCTCTAAGCGTTCTTTAACCGAATGGCAGTACATTCAACAATAGGTACCCAAGGACATGTGAGCGTTGTTTTATCTTAGTCTACAGGCCGGTTTTTATCACAGTTTGTATCCTAAAGTCCATCATTAGTAGAATACGTTTGCATGGCCCGTGATTAAGTCAACAATCATGTCTATGTTAGGCAAAGGAAAATCATCTTTAGGGCATGCTTTATTTAAATCCACGAAATGCGTACAAACTCGGTCGCTACATCGGCTTTGAAGCAGGTACAATCATTTTGAAAATCCATTACGCGTCAATAGTTCAAATGAATCCAACATCCAAAAGCTTCTTTAATTCTTCCTTGACCGATAATGCAACATGTGGATGCATCTTTCTAAGCTTTTGCTTTACAGGTTTTATCCCAGGTTTGATAGATAAATGATGCATTATCAAATTAGGATCTAACCCTGGCATATCAACATATGACCAAGCAAAGTTAATTTGATTATCCTTCAAGAATTGCATGAATTTCTGGACTTCTTCAACTGTTAATGATGCTGCAATTTGCAAAACTTTTGGCTGCTCTACTGTACTTATGTTGATTGATTCTGTTGGTTCAATCAAAATAGAAGATCTTTCATGATAATACTTGGGAAGAGTGTCAAGTTTCTCATCCTTCAGTGCCTCAGAAAGGTTTTCACTGTCATATTCGCTCTTTATTTTTCTCTTGTTTTGATCTATCACTTCCTTTTTTCGGTTTTCACCAATAGATCCATCTTTTATTTCATTTATTTTGCAGCTAAGAGACTTGACACTCTCCTTGTCAAACTCATGAGTATAAGATTCTTGAATGAAACAATTGTTTTCTTCATTTGAGGAACAAAGGAAAGTTATAACATCTTCATCATTACTGAATGTAGGAATATGGATAGGTGCGTTAATGTCCCAATCTATAAGTTCTGGATAAACTAAAGGCATAGGATCATTAGGTTGGGTAAGGTCTTGAATTGTCAAAGTCATGATATGGTTATCATCCTCATGGTAGACAAGGTCTATGATGGTATTTTCCTGTTGATTATCAATCTCGTTAGAATCTGATTCTTCTTCACTTGAGTCATGATTGCTTTGTAAAACATAATCGAGTGGAGACCTTGAGCCTTCTCCATGTATAAGAACAGATGCATATTTGTGTATAGTATCAACTTGTTTATCCCTCCAAAATTCATCATTATAAATGGTGTCCCATTCATATTCATTAGAATCAGTATCTGAACTATTTTGCAATTGGAAAACTGATTCATGAGATTTATCTGATATGGATCCTCCTTCATGAATTAATGATGTCTGCTGTGAAGTAGGTTCTTCTTTATCTTTACCATATCCAAGTCCTGTTTTATCACTTGAATGCTTTGAAATAGGCTGAATTGGTTCCACAATTCCTTCTCTTCATTTCCCTATAGGACCATTCCCTTCATAACCCATCTTTTGCATGATAGCATACCCCTTACCATATTGTTCTTTAGGCAACTTAATGTGTAAGAGAGATTCATCTTCATCTTTGTATAGCCAATTTAGGATGTCCCTATCTTCAGCTTCTTCTTCAGTGGTATTAGCTCTAATGAATTTTCCATCAAACTTTGTGATTGGCACCGAAGTTTGAGATGTGGAAGCGGTTACAATCTTTTGATTTGATAAAGTTGGTAAACCATGTGATCTTGGAGGAGGTAAAGTAGAAAGAGATAGTGAATATTCACCTACCCCTTTGTCTTTAAACTTCAGCTTAGTATCAAGATTCTTTGTCAATTCTTGCAATTGGACTTGTAGATTGGAAGAAGAAACAACAAGAGCTTCTCTATTGTGTGGCACAAAGACATCTTGAGTTACTCTAAGATTTGAACAAGTTTGGGTACTATTGTAATCAGCTTGTATAGTTATTTCTTGTCCATCATATGGAAACTTGATACATTGATGATATGTTGATGGTACTACTTGCATATCATGGATCCACGGACGACCCAAAAGTATATTATAAGACAGATCCTGATCTAGAACCTGACAAAAGGTATTCTTCAAACAGGTCCCACTCTGATAGGTAGTAATATTAATCCTTTAGAAGCTCTTTCTTCATCATCATATGCCTTGATGGTTATCTTCCTTCTTGGATCAATTTCATTTTCTGAAATTCCTAAGGCATTTATTAATTTTAAGGTACAAATATTCAAACCGGCTCCTCCATCTATTAAGACACGTCTAATTCGATGTTTATGGATCATGACTTCAAGATAAAGCGAGGAATTATGTGGATGTGTCATAGAAGCATCATCTTTGTCAGAAAATGAAAGACAAGTGGGGGAAGACAAATGTCCCACCATGGCTTGAAATTTGTTTGCATCTAGATCAGTATCAACAGTTGTATTCACAAGCGCTTCTTCTAAAATATTTTTGTGTATGGGGGATATTTTAAGAAGTTCAAGAATGGAAATTTGAGCTGATGTTTTTCTCAATTGATCAACCAGATTATACTGAGTTGGAGAAGAAATAGTTGTTTTAGATGACTACCCTAGGATTGCTTAATTTTATGCTTTAGATGACTACCCTAGGATTGCTTAATTTTATGCTTAAAAAAAAAAATTTAACTGTCCGTGGCTGCGTCGGAATTAGTTAAACTAATCTACAGTTACAGATTACAGAATACATTCTTTTAACAATTTGCACTGCAAAATACATCACGGGCACTGCAAAATAGATTATGGGCGCTGCAATAGTCGTTACGAGCACTGCAAAACTGATTACGGGCGCTGCAAAAGTAGTCACGGGCGCTGCAATAGTAGTCACGGGTGCTGCAACAGACTTTAAATGTGCTAAACTGGAGGTGTTCTTCCAAAACATGTCGTCTGCGCTATTCCGCTGTTTTTTTCCTGTAATCAGTCAAAAAAAGCTGCAAAGAGATGTTAAAAAGGGGGCAAGAGCCCCACAGTGCCAAAAATGTGTTATGTTATCTAAGTTAATCTAATTGAAAACAAAAACACTCTAATGAAACCTTAATCTAAAGAAATTTAAATAAATTCAAATAAGCAAAATTCCTTCAGAGCCGTTCCATTTTCCTCTATCTCCAGGAGTTTGAAGTTGCTGCTCTCAGATTTGATGTTAGCTCCTCCAAATGGCTGTTGTAGAATGAGAATGCCAATGAAAAATATTCTATATGCTGGTGAATATGAGATTACTGATATGGATATGGACAGGGGCTGTGATTATGTACAGGGGCAGTGAATGAAATGTATCATGATTCTATTGCTATTGCTATGATTCTATGCTATTTATGCTATGAAATTACTCTATGAATGCTAATGCTATGAGATTTGCCTATAGTTTACTTGCTTAAACTTCTATATCATTTGGAGCTCCCGGCAGCTGTATTTATAGATTTTTACAGGCTTAATCCCGGCTGGCAAGAATCTACGGCTGTGAGATTGTCTGGTAAGTTTGAATGGTGAGAGATGGAGAGGTTGAGAAGAAAATGGGGGAGGTTGAGAGGTTGGAGAGAAGGATGGATTCCTGTCTTCAACCCACGGGAATTTCAAGCAGCTTGAGAGAAATTTAATTTTACGTTTCCCCACAGCTAGTTTGCTTCAGGAGTTGAAAGATAAGTCAAATTAAATAGGTTAAAAATAAATTTATTTAATTTATTACATTGATTTTTGATTTTTTACTCATGGAAGATTTAAATTAAATGTTACCTTGATAATTTGAAATTATGAAGCGTGTTATAGAAAGAATTTAAATTTTAAAAGATTTAAATATTTTTGGAAATATTTAATTATAGACTAAGATTTTTTTGAATCGGTGGAGAATTTTGAAATGATTTTAAGAATGAATATCTAAATTAGATTAGAGGAAATAATTAAATATTTTGGAATATTTAATTGCAAATGATATTTAGAAGAAGAATAATATTTTAATCTTTATTTGAATAAGATATTCAAATGAAGATTATTGATAATTAATATAAATAAATCGTAATGTTTATTTAATTAATTAAGAAATGAATATGAAAAGATGATTAAATAAACTTATTTATTTAATCGAAATGAAAGAATGAAGAAATATAAATAAATTATTTAAATTTATTTATATGCAGATAGAATTCTTCATTAAATATTAAAAATATTTAATTAATTACCAGACAATATGATGTGACCATTTTTAGGTGTATACAGTGACGTATGTGTTGTTTAGTTCTTTGTTCAAAGCTTGTTCATTGTTTCATGCTCATACCATTTCCATTACTTAAGCAAACAGTCTATATCTATGGCAGAGTTGGTTCCTCAAAAATAGCACTTAGAACATTATTACACATGTTTTTTTTTTAGTATACCATTGAATATATGAGAAAAACTAATACATCAGACACAATAAATAAGTGCAGGTTCATTTAAATATTATGATTCGCATTGGAGGGGTAGTGACTAGGAAGTCATCGGTTTTTCTTCAATTGTAGCAAGTCAAGTATGGTTGTAACAAATGTGACACTGTTTTATGACTTTACTTTCAAAACTCCTATTCTGAAGAAAAAGTATGCTCTTGTCCTGAGTGTCAATCAAAGGAGCTATTCATAGTTAACATAGAACAAGTTAGATGCAATCAAAGGAGCCATTCATATTTAACATAGAACAAGTTAGATGTATCTATTGAATTATGGGAATGTTGAACTTTCTCTTTGATTTCATATTGAGTGGAATTAGTTAGTTTGAAGTTAAAAGGGTGAAATTGAGCAATTTGCGTGACTGCACATTCATAAGTTGAATTTGTTGGTTTGAAGTTAAACGGGTGTATTTGAGCAACTACATAACTATAAAGGCCTGAAAGTCCATAATTAGAGTCTGACCCCAAAGAAGCAACGATGGTTCTCCTAAGAAGTAATGATGATTGTTCCCCCCATTCACTTAAGCTTTAATAGCATTTACAAAGTGAATGAAAAATAGTAATATGCCTTTATTTGTGCCTCTATAGACGATATACACAAACTATAAAAAATTAACACTTCAAGAAAGTCTTCGCATTGTACTAAATGACAGGCTTCCAAGATATAAAGAAGTCATTCTCTTGAATGATCTTATAGATTCTACATGCTCTAGAGAGGAAATATTAAGTCTTTATTCAATTTTTTTTTAGATGTTCCTAAAAATTCTGTAGAATTTGCTTATGAAAAAATGAATTTTACATATTTTGCTTAAGGAAATATATTTAAATACTACTTTTATACTTGGACCTAAATATCTACAAAATTCCTCAAATTAAGAATGATAAGAGATATAGCAAATATATTTCTTCACCTACATTTCTTTCTTCTAACAACTACTTACTTTTTTTATTATATTGTGTATTTTTCAAAAATAAATCAATGTGATTATGATGTATGTCTACTAACTTTTTCTTTCCATGTGTATAAACAAATAGATGTACAACTCAAACTCTTTATGTCGGCTCTTTTCATACAAGAACATCGAACCACCACCTTTAAAAGCATCATATTTGAAATTGTTATGCTTCAATCCTTCAATTCGCTATAAGCAAATTTGTAATACAACAAAACTTTTATGCCTTCCAAACAATATGTAAATGAAATATCTTTTGCATGTGTTTTAAACTCCTATTACGAATTTATATAGACACTACAAACTAAAATTCTTGACATGTTGACTTACATATAATTATCTATCAGCGTACCCCTTGCACCCCTTCCGGTGCAAGTGCTAGTTATTAATTAGATTTTTATAGTTGGTGAAATTTGAATTACGTTTTTAGTGATATATCAAAACAACTATTTTTTTATTAATATAGTATTTTTTTAGAGTTCAATTTAAGATGGTATTTCATACAACTAATAAAACATATGAGTCACATAAAAATAAATAAATAAATTTAAAGAATATGATTACAAACAATATTAGAATGACCAATAAAAAAGAATAGTAGACATACATTTTCCACAATCCATTAGTTTAGTGTGGAGTGTTTCAATTTAAGATGATATTTCACATGACTAATAAAACATATAAGTCAAATAAAAATAAATAAAACATCTAAAAAATATGATTACAAACAATATAAGATTGATAATAAAAAATAAATAGTAACATATATTTTCTACAATCTATTAATGCTTCAAAATTCAACTCTCCATACTTTTTTTTAGATAATACCATTAAAAAGATGGTTCGATCACACTCAAGAGAGCAAGACCACACAAAGATGTTTCCCTCCTAATCTCCACAACAATGGGAAGAGAACTAGGCCACACAGAAACGGCACTGGCTATAGCGGCGACAATTTGCACCGGCCCATGGATGTCTATGCTATGCCCTCCTCCTGCATACCCCTCTGACCGTCCGTGTGCTGCAGCAGGCCGTATTTGCACGGAGTTTTTGGTTTACGGTGCCCAAAAAGACTGAAAGAGCTGGACAACAACGGATGGACGAACGGACGGTGGTTTTAAAAAAGAGCGCCAATTTTACAGCGGGAAATTTGAAATTTGAAATGCTTCAATATCCCGTAGACCCATTTCAGAAACACCTTTTTCATGCAGGCAGGGAGGAATATGGCGGACAGCGTCTGCGATAGAAACAGGTAAAAATATCTTGGGCTTTCTTTGCTGCATTAAATCGTAATGCTCTTCTCCTCCTCTGTTATTCCTTTCATTTTTTTTTGACAGGAGATTTGGCACGCCATTTGCAAAATGTTATTGCTCGAGTTTTATTCTTTCTTTTTTCAGAATGGGTTTGGAAAGAGAAGATTTTAACAGTGTAAGAGTAGCTTTGCTGTCTATGAAGGCGATTTTGGCCTGTGTTCCAGTGGTTATGCTTCCATTCGCCTTGAAGCCCAGTGCGGAGCTCTTTGTGGTGGGCTGGGGCTGCGTCAGCGCCTGGTTTCGCCCCCGTTTCTCTATGTTGTACTCAATGTGGTGATTGTCACTCTTGGAGTTAAATCCGAGGCGCTCACCACCTCTTCTACGAGTGATCAACCAGAGGTTTCGGGCGACGCTCAAATGGACAATATTCCTACCGATCTTTACATAAGAAAAGGAGTAGATGGCTCTGATAGTGACCGCTGCGCCACTCCCGAACAAGATGGTGTTGCTGTTGAAGAGGAGGTCGCGGTTTCGAAACCTGATGAGAAATGTGGAGAAACCCAGCTGGTATGTGGCAATTTGATTAATGAGGTGGATGCAGGGTAAATAACGTCTTCTGATAGCAACGAGGAGAAAGAGAAAGAAGAAGAGATGCTGAGCGCTGAAGAATTGTATGAAAAGTCGGAAATGTTCATAGGCAACTTCTACCGTGAGCTTAAGCTCCAACAGATCGAGTAGTGGAGCACAGTATAAGTTGTGACCATTCAATCTCTATAGTGATAATCTAACGAGCTGCAGTCCTGCTAATAGCTTGTAGTAAAATATGATGAGTGAGATTAAGAATTCAGGTCTGAAAATCCAAATGGCTCTCATGGATTGCGCGCATACCCACCAAATGTTTCAGTGCCTGCATTTTCCTTGTACTTACTAGTCCTGTGGAAGTTCTCGTTCCCGATAATGGCGTCCTCTGTACAGAATAAAATATTAAACGCAGTAACTGGAAGCTTTTACAAAATCTTTTGTGAGATTTTTTTTTTCATCTTTTATTTTTTAAAGTTTATTTTTTTGTTGTGGGATTTTCATTTGTGTGAATGACTTTGTGTTTTTTTATGGTAGATTTTCGAGTAATCTGAAAAATATACACAACATATAATATATATTTACAATTTGGGATGATAAAATTTAATGATTATTGATTTTAGTTAATGAAATTGATTTAAAATATATATTTAAAAAAATTAATAAAATGTTTATAAAAACTTTTAATTATGAAAGTTAGTTCTTTATTATTTATTTATTTTTAAATAAAGTTAGTTTACAATATGATTGAAAAGCTTTGGGAGTGGGAAAAATGAAAGTTATAATTAAATTAATTAATATTTTTATTAAGATATGAAAAAGATATCTTGATGTGCATATAATTATTAATAACTTAGAAATTTTAAATATAAATAGATAATATTATAAAGATTTATATACATAAAATATATAAAAAATTAATATATTTTCATTTTATTAAATTAATAAATAAAATAATTTATCAAACATAAATATATCTTTAAAAATTATGAAATATGTCATAATTCTTAGCAAAAAATTATTAATAAAGGTAATATTTAATTAATTGTAGAATATAAAAGTGCATATTTTAATTCATTTTGTTCTAGTTCTACATTATTTGAGTTTGGTGTCTTTTGTGCATGATATTAATTCATAATTTATTATTTAGGTATATTCACCAACTGTAGATTGATTTATTATTTTTTATATATTTTAGAAATAGTGTATAAATATAGCTTAAATGAGCATCAAAAGTATACAAAGATCACACCAATAGGGATTCACATCCAAAAAAGATGCCAAAACCTCAATGTCTCCAAAATATAAAAACTAGCTATAGAAGGAACACTTTCAATTAACAAAAAAAACAGCCCCATGCAACCAAGATTAAAACACACTCAAATACAACATAACTTGATCAAAACAATTCCTCACACAAAAGATTACTATCCAACATAACTCCAAAAGAAGCAACATCAAGTATTCACTTGAAATGTCTCACAAAACTAAGAAGTGTCATAGAAACAAAACTATACGAAGAACATTTAACAACAAAAAAAGAACCCGTAGAGTGTCTAATATCTCAAAAACCATGTATAAATCTAATTGTTAAAAAACACATTAGCCATTTTTTTCTTAACATTCTCATCTAAATGATCAATAAAACCTCCAATCTTCTTCCTAAGAGATTGCACTCTTAAATCCACACATTCTTGAAGCCAAACTTTGGTAAGTATCTAACAAGTATTGTAGGATATAAAAATTGACCATCATCACTATCACTATTTGAAGAACTATTAGTTGGATATAATCCCCTTTTGCATTGAAACATCCACAATAACATTCTTTACTTCTTCTAACACAACCATAGTGGATTGGCTATCTTAAATTGTATCAACATGAACATGCTAATTTGGAATTATTACAACAAGCACATAACTATCAACCATGAAAACATCAAAGCACGACTTTTGTTTAACAATTACGGGTAAGTGCACCAAGATAGTGCACAAAAAGGGGGTCAAAAGTGACCACTCTTTTTATGAAATCAGCTAAACCTGAACTTGGAGGAGTAATTTGAGATTCATGCACTTAAAATTTGAAGATACCAAAAGAACAAGAATTGTAGTACTCTGAATCTAGTTTCTAAACTACTAAAGTTTTTCAAAAATGGATGAGATTAAGAGGATAAAATTATTCACGCACACAAAAGTGTTCATGTTTTTTCAACAAAACATAACATAGTGTCTGTCACACACACCCCTCAATTTTTTAGTTGCATTTAGTTTTTTAAAAACCCATTGGTAGAAATATAGTTAAGAGTGAGTACTAGAAGTTGTATATTTTTGGTAATTCTTATTTAGTTTTTTTATGATTTTTCAAAGTGGATGTATCCTAAAAATCACATCACTGAGTGTGTGTGTCACATAACTTGCACCAAAATAATCAAAAACATAATTTTTTTCCCAATGTGTAAAGAATGAATAGTAGAATTTTTTATTTTTTATTTTCAAGTTTTTGGACAAGTAGGTCAAAAGTTATTAAAAAAATTCAATACACATGTCTCTGATAACTATGGAAACATTTGTGAAAGAAATTAAAAATAAATATCTTAATGTAGTTCAAAGATCTAAAAAAATTATATGGTTAGAAAGCTTTAAAGAAGACATGTGAAATTATGGTGGTAATTTTACTAAGATTTAATTTATAACATGCAAACCCGATGATGAGCAAGTTGAGAAACAAGAATGGAGGAAAAAAATGTGTCAAAATGAGGCAAATGAACCGTCCAAGCCTAAGGCTTGTCATCCAAGCCTAAGTACAAGCCAAAACTTGTACGTGTGTTTTGTGCAAGCCAAAACACGTACGTGTTTTGACCCACACTAAAAGCATCATATTCTTCAATCTTAATTTCTAGCTCTCTCCCTCCACCTCTGTCTCTAACTCTCTCTACATCTCTCTATCAATATTCCTCCCTTTGTTCCTCCATCCCTCCTCCCAAATTCTCTCTATTGGCTCTCTCTCCCTCCAAATCTTTGTATCTCTCCCTACCTCTCCCTCCCTCTCTCCTCCCCTTTGTACTATTTTTTCTCAAATATCTCTCTATTTCCCTCTATATATATCTCTCTCCCTATTTTCCTCCCTTTTCTAATAATGTTCTCTCATGTATCTCTTTGTCTGTTTGTACCTAACTCTCCCTATCTCCAATTCTTCTTTCTCCATATGTACATCTCTCCCTCCATCTCTCCCTATCTCCAATTCTTCTTTCTCCCTATTTACATCTCTTCCTCCCTCTCTCTGTAACTCTCTCCACCTCTCTTACTCTCTCAATGCATCTCTATCTAGGTTATAATTCGTTCATGTTTCTAGGAATAAAATGTATCCCCCATGCTCAAAAATTCATCTTCATAGGAGCAAGTGTGTTATAATGTGCACTCATGTTCCTATGAAGATAAAAATCCTCTTTGTATCTCTCTCCATATTTCTTTCCATCCCTCTCTTTTTCTCTCCCATGTGCTCACATTTATATAAAGAATTTAGAGTTGAGGGTTTAGGGTTCATGACCATGAGAGTATATTATTTAGGGTTGAGGGTATATATTTTAGTGTTAATTATTAATGTGAATATTTAGGGTTCAGTGTATAGGGTTCAAGGTGCATCTCCTAGTGTTTAGGGTTTAGGGTGTAGGGTTTATGATCTATGATAGAGGGTTGAGGCTTTACCTACATATTTATATATATCATCTCACATCTCCCCCCTATTTATTCTCCTTCCCATCTCTATTGTTATTTATCTCACTTCTCTCTCTCCCCTAGATCTGCCTCTCTCTATCTAACCTCTCTCTCTCTCTCCACTATCTACCTCTCTCTCTCTCCATCTCAACATTATATCTATCCCCCCTTCCTACCTCTCCCTCCCTCCCTATGTAGACCTCTCTTTTCTCTGTCTCGCATCTCTTTCTTTCTCTACCTCTCTTCTCTCTATCTCACCTCTCTATATCTCTCTCCCATGTCTTCATCCTCTCTCCCTTTAATATCTCTAAATTATTCATTATTTAGGGTGTAAGGCCTATGGTTTATGGGTTTAGGGTTGATGGTTTACAAATTAAATTTAATTATGTAGGTTTTAGTGTTAAATTATTAATGTTGAGTTTTAGGGTTTAACATATAGGATATAAGGTTTATGTATTAGGGTTTAGGTTTTAGGGTGTAGGGTTTACGATTGATGATATCTAGGGTTTAGGGGTGAGAGTATAAGATTGAGAACTATAAGGTTTAGGTTTGAGGGTATAGGAATCTTGAGGGTTGAAGGTATAAGGTTTAGGGTACATAGTGTATAGGTTTTACGACCTAGGGATGAGTGTAGGGTTAAGAGTTGGGGGTATACAATATAGTATATAGGGTCAAGGGTATATCGTTTAGGTTTGAGTGTATAGGTTTGAGGGTTCATCCCCTAGGCTTTAGGGCCTAGTGTTGAGGGATATGGTTTAAGGTTGAGGGTATATGATATTGGGTTTAGGTTTGAGTGTATATGGTTGAGGGTTTATTATATAGGCCTTAGGGTCCAAGGTTGAGGGATAGGGTTTAGGGTTATGAGGGTATATGGTATAGGGTTGATGGTTTAGCCTATAGGCTTTAAGGCCTAGGGTTGAGAGATAGGGTTGAGGGTTGAGGGTATAGCGTATAAGGTTTAGGGTTGAGAGTATAGGGTATAGGGTTTAAGGTTGAAGATATAGGGTATAGGGTTGAGTATACAGTTAAGGGTTTAACCTATTGGCTTTAGTTCCTAGGGTTGAAGGATAAGGTTTGAGGAATTGATGGTATAGGGTTTGGGGTTATGGGAATAGAGTTTAGGGTTAAATGTATAAGGTCTAGGGTAGAGTGTATAGGCTTTATGACCTATGGCTAAGTGTAGGGTTTAGAGTTGAGGGATAGCATTTAGGGTTGAAAATATAGGGTATCTAGGGTTTAGGGTTATGGGTATAGAGTTTAGGGTTAAGTGTACAGACACATGTAAGAAATAAAGAATGATTGATAGTGCACATACAATCCATGATTAGGAAAGGGAAAAATGATGGTGAGGAGAAATAAGGGATGGGATGGGATTAGGTGTATTTGGAATGCAATAATTGAACTACAATGTAGAGAGCACTTAATTTTATAATGCATGTGATAATATACACTAGGGTATGAGGAACCAAGGTGACTAAGTATCGCATGCATAGGACTAACACAAAAAACACATAAGTTGATGGTATAACATTTAGGATTGAGTATATTCATCCTATCTAGGCTTTAGGGTCTAGGGTTGAGGGATATAGTTTATGGTTGAGGGTATATGATATAGGGTTTAATTTTGAGTGTATATGGTTGAGGATTTATTATATAGGCCTTAGGGCCCAAGGTTGAGGGATACCTGGTTTAGGGACAAGAGGGTATATGGTATAGGGTTGAGGGTATATGATATAAGGTTTAGGGTTGAGGGTATAGGGTATACGGTTAAGTATATGGTTAATGGTTTAACCTATTGTCTTTAGTTCTTAGGGTTGAGGGATAAGGTTTAGGGAACTATCAGTATAAGGTATAGGGTTTTGAGTTATGGTACCTATAGAGTTTATGGTTAAGTCTAACATCTCACCCTCTCTACTCTCCTCCCCATCTCATTTTTATCTATCTCATTATCTCTCTCCCCTAGATCTACCTTTCTTTATCTAGCCTCTCTCTCTCTCCACCATCTACCTATATCTCTCTATCTCAACTTTTTATCTCGCCTTCCTACCTCTCCCCTCATACCTACTTATCTACCTCTCCCTCCCTCCCTATGTAGATATCTCTTCCCTCTAT
>VDFB02135451.1:0-25304 GCA_007258455.2 Sequoia sempervirens
TTTAAATCTTTCTTTTATTCTTTTAAAGAAAGATGATTTCTTATCTTCTTTTCTTTTTTCCTCTTTCATGAAAAAATAGAAAAATCTGGTTTTTAGGTTTCTTCTATTTTCTCTTCAGTTTCATCTTTCCTCAGCCATTTGATCTGCCAGGAATTATCACAACCGTTAATCGAGACAGCCAATCAGAAGCTTTTGAAAATTCTATAAATACAACCTCTCACAATTCATTTAGGGGGTTGATTCTTTAGTATCCTCACTCTGTCAAAATTATCCTTCAAATATTCCATCTTTCATCCATCATTCTTTTTTTTCGAACCGTTACTATATCGTTATGCTGCCGAAGTGAGCAACCAACATTTCTCTAAATCTCGTTCTTTAGGAAGACAGTTTGTTGAGCCTAGCCTACAATCTGAGAACACAAAGCTGGAATCGACAAAAACACTAAAGATAGAGGACAATATGACGCTTTCGAAGGAGCCATTCGCATAAGAGTTTGTTTTGTTTATCTGTTTCCTTTGATTTAATGTTATATTGGTGTGTTTGATTTATTTAATCATGGTTTAACACTTAAAAATCAATCACACATAATGGCGCCCACCGTGGGGCCTATGCCCCCATTTTAGACTTCTTGCAGGTTTTCGGGCATTCGACAGCGCATTTGGAAGATCCAAATTTTTTTATTTTGCAGGTATTTCGGCGCATCTGAAGACTATTTCGGCGCATCTGGGCATTTCTGCGGCGCATCTTGGAAACAGAGTGGTGCATACGTGTATTTCTGCAGTGCATATAGGAATTTAGTTAGCGCATATAGGACTTTTTTTAGCGCATTTAAGCATGTTTCAGAAAATCTAAAAAAAAAAATTTGCATTTAGAATTAGCGCATATAGGTTCTGTTTTCGCGTATCTGGGTTATAGAGCGGTGCATTTATGTTCTATTTTCATGCATATGAGTAAAAGAGTTGCGCATTTGGGTCATGTTTTAGCTCATTTGAGTTACAGAGTTCCGCCCCTAGATTGTAATAGGGATTCTGAGTCTGACGCCTTCCGCAGATAGAATTCCTTTCTTTTTTTTTCTTGCTGGGTTTTAAAATGAATCAATCTAGGGTAGCCACCACACCTTTATAATGCAGTTAAAAAGAGCCCCATGTCTATTGTGAAGCAAAATCTTCACTTAGATTAAATCACTTTTGATTTTGGTGCATCTAAAATGAACTTGTTTACTCTTCTTGACTATGCTTGAAAGTGGTAGGTGATTATGCTCTCACTCTGTGCAAACTAGGTGATCAGAAAACCAGACCCACTTTTCCCTATGTAACCCTGACTCAATAATTGAAGTATCCTCTCCCCTTGCGCACTTGTGCGATCCTGGGTGCAAGAGAAACAATTATTGACTCTAGAAATTGGGCCTGCCTAGGGATTTCATCACCCCAACGTGACTCAAGCCAGCAACAGAGCTAAGGTCAAGCTACCCCCAACTGGTATATAAATGTAAATCTTAAGGGAAAACCTAAGGTTGCTTGTACGGATGTGTCATACGGACGGAGTTGTACTCCCTTAAACCCTGTTGAGCTTAACCTCTTCAGGCTGGAGTGCCACCTTAATGGTGATTAATCTCTTGCCCCATGTATGGCCACTCGAACGGGGGTCCTGAACGAAATACCATTATTTAGAAAGCCAAAAACCTTCTATCTGCTAGTCCAGCACCGGTCATTGTGAAGCCTTCCACACTTTCCGCGATCTGTAGTAGAGGTGATCAGCACCATGGGAGTTTCATGGGGGTTGGAAGCTTGGTTGGCCTAAGAAGAGAGTGCCTTTGTAAAGGGGAGCCATTTGCAGCCAAGCTTCTGGATTCACCGCTACCCGATATCGCGGTTAGAGAACCCGTGGAGTCCTAGCGGATGTGTCCTAGCCCTATTAACCTAGGTTGTGCTTGTCTTATTCTGTGCTTGGTTACGAATCAACTTAAATCAGATTGTTTGCTGTGTTTTCAAAAACATTAATTTAGATAAAGGATCATCCAAAAACGAACATGAAAAATTTCAGCTAAAACTAGTTAAAAGCGTCCTTAGAAAGCGTTTTAGTGCATCTAGGAAAAGCGCAGCGCATTTAAGAAAGCTGTTTTGGCCTTGTCGTGTGTTGTTCGATTGCATTTAGGGTAATCACTGGCAGCATATGTGTGCTGTTTCTATGCATATAAGATTATTCTGCAGCGCATTTGACTCTTTCTCCAGCGCATTTACCTTTTTCTGTAGCGCATTTAGGAAATAGAATAGTGCTTTTAGGTTTCTATCAAAATTTGTACACAGACCCGAATCTCCGAGATTTTACTCCCATGTTGAGAAAGTGGAAATCAACCAAGTTCACCAAGAAATCAGTTTTCAATAGGATCAAAAAGCCCAAAACAAACTTAAGTTACAAAAAGACTTTAGATCGCAGAGAATTCTTGTATAAGAGTCGAGACGTCTTGCTCCATTATCGCACATTCCTCCATAGATACCAAGACTACATTAGGAGATTCACCGACGATTATGTTGTAGAACCTTTGGCTACCCAAGCTTATTATCAAAGATTAGCATTGTCTCAACGTCACAATCTTAATCAACCTCTTGAGTTTGAGAATATACCACAACCTTCAATTGAATATTCAACGCGTCCTAATCAAATCCTTTAGTGACCTTTGATCATATCTGAGGATTTCTTACATATGCCTGTTTTTACAAGATCTCAACACAACAAGCTAGGAGAAACATCTCAACAAGAAACTTCCACACACAACATTCAAGAAGAAGGTGAACGTGATAGTCCTCTTTTTAGTGTGAGTCGCAATCCCCTTTTCAGTGACAAAAATATGGCTGATAGAGAAGAAAATTTGTTGCTTAAGAACAAAAACATGAACAAAACTCCTATAGATAGTGATGATGAGCAAGAGGAAGAACTTCAACTTAGAGAGGTGGAACAGAACCCCAAGTTTCTTAAGATCCTTGAACAGATTATACAACGTGACAAAGAGAAGTACTTTCTTTTCTTGGCAGATCAAGGAGCTAAATTGCCTAAAGACTTTGATACCGAGAAATTAAAAAGCAAGGAAGAAGAACCATCCCTATTTGATTTAGCTTTCTTTAAAAAAGAGTTTAAAGAAATGTAGGGAACAATCAAAGAATTACGAGGGAGAACCACAACCAAGAAATACACTTTGGATGACATATGTCCTTATCCTTTTGATAGAAGTCTCAACATGATTCCATTTCCTAAACACTGTGAAATTCCCAAATTTGATCGTTATAATGGGAAATCAGACCCAGTTGACCATGTTAGAGACTTTTGAAACATGACATTGGAATTTTCCCACGAGGATACATATTTATTGCGATTATTTCCTCGAAGCCTGGGAGTCAACTCTATGGAATGGTTATCTAAGATTACACCTCCTGTTCGAACATTTGGGGAATTGATCAATTTGTTCATAACACAATACGCCTACAACATCCAACACCAGATCACCATGATTGATCTTTGCAAAGTTGCGCAAAAACCCGGTGAATCTTTCACTACCTTTCTTCAAAGATGGAGGAGAATGTTCGCTAGGTACCCATGACCTGTTCCTGAAAAGGAGAAAATCGTTACTTTCATCAATAGCCTCAACTCAGAAATGAGCTATCGCTTAAATCTACATTGTCCACCTTCCTTTGAGAAATTGATTGAGGATGCCATCACCATCAAAAGTGCTTTGGTCAAAAGAGGGACAATAAAACTTGATAGGGACAACCCTAGCTCATCTAACCATTACAACAATCAAGACAAGTCTAAATTTTGGACCCGCAACAAGAACGTTGTAAACGATGGTGTTGTAGATGCAAATCATATCACGACTAGGCCATTTGTCTTGAGCACTCCTCGTAACAATAATTACAACAATGTCAATTTAGTCGCGAATCTAGGAAACAATCATCCCCCTTCAACGAACAACAATCAGGGGACTGCCAACAACCAAAACTACCAGGGAAACAACAACAACAACACTTTAGGGAATACCTCAAACACGAAACCACAATGCTTTCCATTCTTCTCCAATAGAAGAACTTTCACTCCACTAGGACAATCCTTAGAATCTGCTTTCAAAGAGGTCATGGAAAAGAATGTCCTTATGTTACCACCACAATGCAATTATGAACCTAGTGTAAAACCTCCATCATGGAATGAGGCCTATTTTTGTGACTACCATAGGTGCAGAGGTCATCACACAAACAACTATCAAGGTTTGAAACATGCTATTCAAGATCTAATTGACAAGGGCATTATCACAGTAGAAGGACAATAGAAATCCAATGAAGATCACCAAGCATTTCGCAATCCTCTACCAAATTATCAAAAGGGAGAGTTTTCTGACAAAAATGTGAACCAAATTGATGACAATGTAATCCGTCACCTCTATACAGACGATGAGCGAGTCAATGTTATAAAAATCAAAGAGAAAGTAGACAATGGACAAGTGAATGTCACAACGAGAGCCCAAGCTAAAGTTATCTTAAAGGGTACCTCTTCAAAATCCACTGAGACCTTCCCTCAACATCGATATGACTTAGTTAACCAACTTCAAAAAACTCCGGCTCAAATCTCCATTTTAGAACTCCTGAAGATTTCCCCTGCACACAAGGAAATTTTAGACAAAGCCCTTTTTGAGATGACTGTATCCACGGATTTGGATGTGAACCGATTTCAAGCCATGGTAGGACATTTTTCCTCACCTACATGTCTCTCATTTTCAGACAAAGACGATGTTTCCATGACTCATCCCCACAATTCATCTTTATACTTAGAGGTCATGATCCATAAGTTCCGTGTTAAACGTGTTCTAATAGATGGAGGGGCTGGTCTAAATATATGTACCTTAAAGGTGGTTCAAGCATTAGGATTTGCAGAAGACTCCATTGATCCTAGAAGGAAGATTACTATAAAAGCCTATGATGATGAGGAAAGGACGTCCAAAGGTCTAATCATGCTACCAATCAGAGTGGGACCTGTTATCAAAAATACCTTTTGTCAAGTTTTAGATCGAGATCTTGCATACAATATCTTGTTGGGTCATCCTTGGATCCATGAAATGCAAGCTGTTCCATCCACTTACCATCAATGTCTTAAGTTTCCATATGATGGATAGGAAATCACTATACCAGCTGATAATTCAAACACCCAAACTTGTGCCAATGTCAAAGCTCATCAGGATACTTTGGTTCCAAATAATCGAGAAGCACTTGCTAATACTTCTCCTAAGCATGATACACAAATCAGTCAATTAGCTAAAAGCTTTGACAAGAAACTGCAGTTCAAGGAAAGTGGAGTTGGGGAATATTCCTTTTGTCTTGCTAATCTACCTACATCTCCTCGATCACATGGAAAACCTTCTATTACACCACAACAGATATCAGCAGCATCAACATCGGCACAAGTACAAACAGAGCCCACTACCAAGTTCAATGGACAATTTATCAAAGAAAAGTTTCCCATGGGAGATCCTGAGGATACAACAATTCTGGATTGGCTCTATAAGGATGAAGAGGAAGCGGTTCTAAATGTCACCTTACCAACAGATCAATATGGGAAAGGATATTCCATCATGCAAAAGATGGGATATGACAATGGTCCTCTTGGAAAAATAAAAGAAGGCGTAGTTGAGCCTATCCACCTCCCAGGGCTTGCTGCATATGATAAAACTGGAATAGGCTATGATGCTACCCAATCTAAACAATCACAAGGTAATGTTTTTACACTACAAGAAGGTTCCGATAAGAAAGCAACATGTTTGGTATCAGTCCTGAATTTCATAGAAAATAATTCTAATACCAATTTTGCTAAATATGAATGGGATACCATCCACAATGATGAATTTTGGAGGGACAAAGAGGTAGATGTCATACACAAGTATATGCCCACTTTAGTCAAAGGATAAGGTTCAGGATCCCAACCACAAGAATCTGAACCACAACGCAACTATGAGTCTAGTGATATTGAGTCAGATTTTAACGAACAAGACTATCAGGAGAATAGTACCATCATTGACCTACCTCATACCTTAGATCCTACCGATAACTCTGTCTTGACCCTAACCATCGCCGATTTCACATGACCAGATGACGTGCTACCATTAATCCACCCTCATCTCATTGACTGGGATCTAACCGAACCTATTGATATACCTATTTTTCCAAATGACGAAGCTATCATAAATTTCCTTTCCGCCGATGATGTAAATGATTGTTCCACTGGCAATTTTTGGTATGAAGTCTTTAATCAGGAGAGTGTCAAGTCTCCTAGCTACAAAAATGAAAATAAAGAAAAATGATCTAGTGGTGAAAACCAAAAACTCGCAGTACTAGATCAAACAAAAGATAAAATAAAGAGCGTATCAAAGGGTGAAAACCTTTTTAAGGCACCACCTGATGGGACTCTTGAAACTCTCCCGGAGCACTATCATGAGTGATCGCCCATCTTGATTGATCCTACAAAGGAAATCAATATTGCAACTACAGATAATCCAAGGATTTTGCAGCTAGCTGAATCAATGACAGAAAAAGAAATCCCAGAGTTCATGAACTTTCTCAAAGAAAATCAAGTTAATTTTGCTTGGTCATATGCAGATATGCCAGGCCTTGATCTTGATCTCATTATGCATCATTTGTCTATCAAACTAGGAGTTAAACCAGTAAAACAAAAGCTCAGAAAGATGAATCCTCATGTAACACTACTGGTTAAGGAAGAACTCAAGAAGCTCCTCGATGCAGGATTTATAAGATCAATTGCCTATGCAGAATGGATCTCCAATATTGTACTAGTAGCAAAACCAGACAAACGTGTAAGAGTATGCACTGATTTTAGAGATCTTAACAAAGCTTGCCCAAAGGATGACTTTCCGCTTCCGAGCATCGACACTATAGTTGAATTGACAGTTGGCCATGCCATGTATTCATTAATGGATGGTTTCTCTGGTTACAACCAAATCAAGATTGCACCAGAAGACCAAGAGAAAATAGCTTTCACTTGTCCATGGGGAACATATTGTTGGAATGTCATGCTTTTCGGCTTAAAGAATGCTGGAGCTACTTATCAAAGAGCTATGACTACGATCTTTCATGACATGATGCACACATTCATGGAAGATTATGTAGATGACATATTGGAAAAATCATACACCAGAGAAGGACACTTGGAGATACTGTCAAAAATATTTACCAGATTGGAAAAATTCAAAGTTCGCCTAAACCCTAAGAAATGTGTTTTTGGGGTCACATCCGGGAAGCTATTAGGATATATTGTTTCAGAAAAGGGAATTGAAGTAGATCCTGCTAAAGTTCAAGCAATCATGAAGATGCCTCCTCCAAAGAATATTAGTCAATTGAGATCATTACAAGGGCGACTTCAGTCCATCAGAAGATTCATTGCACAATTGGCTGACAAAAGTCTACCGTTTACACATCTCCTACATAAGAATGTTCCTTTTAGATGGGATGACAAATGTGAAATGGCATTTCAACAAATCAAGTAGTACCTGATGAACCCACCAGTTCTCGTACCACCAAATCCAGACAAACCATTGATCCTGTATATTGCTGCAATCGAGACATCCTTGGGAGCATTATTAGCACAAGAAGATCATGAAGGGAAAGAATGTGCAATCTATTACATTAGCAGAACACTGAAAAGTCATGAGCTTAACTACACTTTTATTGAGAAGGCTTGTTTAGTAGTAGTCTTTGCTTCACAGAACTTCCGACATTACATGCTAACTCATACAATCAATCTAGTTTCAAAAATTGATCCACTCAAATACCTACTAAGTAAAGCATCACTAATTGGAAGGTTAGCAAAATGGGTCATGATTTTGAGTGAGTTTGACATCCACTATGTTGATCGCAAAGCAATCAAAGGACAAGTTATTGCAGTCAACTAGTAGATGCTCCTCTACAAACTGAGCACCCCTTACACATTGAGTTCCCAGACGCTGATGTTTTCACGACAGACTCTAAGCAGTTATGGTCCTTATACTTTGATGGTTCTTTCACTCAACATGGATCGGGGGTAGGCATTCTCTTTGTCACCCCTCAAGGACATACCATTCCTCGGTCATATAGGCTAATTTTTCCATGCACCAATAACATAGCCAAATATGAAGCACTAATCACTGGATTAAAGATAGCAGTGGAATGGAGGATTACCGAGCTACAAGTTTATGGTGACTCACAGTCAGTCATTAACCAAATCAATGATGATTATCAGACTAAGGATGACAAGTTGTTACCATACAAGAAGATGGTTGATGACTTCAAAAAGTACTTTGTAAACATTCAGTTCACACAAATTCCAAGGAGTGACAACAAAGCAGTTGATGCTATGGCTACGATCGCCTCATTGGTACAACTCCCAGAAAAATAGACTCGCTATGAATTTCTGGTGGAACAATTATTTACACCTGCCTATAACACACCTGAAAGCCAAATTATCTGTCACTTGGTAGGATCCAATTCACCTTGGTATGGTAAGATTTATGCCTACCTAAAAGATGATACTTTACCACCTGACTTATCCCGCAACCAAAAATGTAACTTTATCCGACAATCCTCTCGATATACCCTTATTGCTGATACCCTTTATCGCCGTGGTCTTGATGGTACTCTACTTCAATGTCTTGAACGTGACGAATCCGACAAAGCTTTACAAGAAGTTCATGGGGGCATTTGTGGTACTCATTCGAGTGGACTAACCTTATCCAAGAAATTGATTAGAATGGGTTACTACTGGCCTACAATGGAAAGGGAATCATTCACTTTTGTTAAAACATGCTCAAAATGTCAGATTCATGGGAATCTTATTCATGCTCCTGCACAAGAACTTCATTCGTTTACACCCACCTGGCCATTCTCTCAATGGGGGTTAGATCTCGTGGGAAAAATTCATCCTTCCTCTTCAAATGGGCATAAATTCATTATCACAGCGACAGAATATTTCACTAAGTGGATTGAGGCAGTACCTCTCTCTAAAGTCACTAGAAAATAAATCTCATCCTTCATACTCAACTACAATATTTGTCGATATGGTATTCCTAATGCCATTATTACAGATAATGGTCGACCTTTCAAAAATTAGGATGTTGATGAACTTTGTGAAAGATTCCATATTCAACACAGATATTCCACGCCTTACTATCCTCAAGGGAATGGCCAAGCAGAGGCCTCAAACAAGACTATACTAAAGATCTTGAAGAAGACTGTCAATGACTCAGGGAAGGATTGGCATGTTAAACTTAATCCCGCCTTGTGGGCTTACAGAACTAGTGTCCAAATGCTGACAAGAGCAACACCTTTTGCTCTCGTCTATGGAGCAGAAGCCATATTGCCTTTAGAAGTAGAGATACCTTCATTAAGAGTATCATTGAAAGGTCTCATAACAGATGAGGAATACAGAGTTTCCCGACTCCAAGAGTTAGAACTTTTAGATGAAAAGAGACAGAGAGCAGCAGACCATTTGAAAGCGTACCAACAGATGATGTCTCGTAGCTATAATCACAAAGTAAAGCCATGTACCTTTCAGGTGGGTGATCTAGTTCTGAAAGAGAACCCGCGCAATCAACAAGACAAAGAAAAGAAAGGAAAATTCGAACCAAATTGGTTAGGCCCTTATGTGGTTATTGCAGTCTACGGTTCAGGAGCATACAAGTTATCAACACCAGAAGGAGACCTATTTGATGGACCCATCAACAGTATACATCTTAAGAAATATTATGTTTAAGTCAGAAAAAGTCCTGAAGAAATCCAAAAACAGCAGAAAAAGTCCTGAAGAAATCCAAAAATAGCAGAAAAAGTCCTGAAGAAATCCAAAAACAGTAGAAAAAGTCCTGAAGAAATCCAAAAACAGCAGAAAAAGTCCTGAAGAAATCTAAAAACAGCAGAAAAAGTCCTGAAGAATTCCCAAAACAGCAGATAAAGTCCTGAAGAAATCCAAAAACAGCAGAAAAAGTCTTGAAGAAATCAAAAAACAGCAGAAAAAGTCCTGAAGAAATCCAAAAACAGCAGAAAAAGTCCTGAAGAAATACAAAAAAATCAAAACAATGTCATAGGGTGAAAACCTGGCAAACAGACAGTCTATTGATAGAAAAATACAAAAAAATCAAAAAGAAATCAGAAAAATGCAATAAACACGGATAATGAAAATCTGGAAAACAGACACTATCTGTACCTCTCCATTTATTAGTTCCCGTTTCGCACTTTTCCTTTTCAGCTTTTCCTTTTTCCGCACCTCTTTTTTTTTGCATCTTAGGGTCATAAATTGCATCATCCTACAGCCATTTGCCCAGAGTGTTAAAATGTCATACCATGGCTTGATCGTTTGTACATATTGCTTTCCGCAAGTTGTGTCAATCAACGGGGCAAAACTCAACTGGGGGCACTTAACTTTTAGCGCATACCAAAATAGCTAGACCATGACATAGGATCTGATCATGCAAACAAACAACAAACTCATACAACAACTTTATCCGATCATGACACACTTTTCAGCAAGATATCATATCATTGTCTATCGGATGATCCAAATATCTGAATAATGTATGAAATAATAGTATTACATGTTTGACCAAAAGTTGTTTGCTTTTCGATATCATTACTCTGGAGCACACTCAATGATGTACTGAACTAGAGTAGCAAGGAACGAGAATGATTTTTTTTTGTCTGCTGTCTGGAGGTTAACAATCAATCTGATGCAAATATGTCACAGAACATGATCACCAAAGCAATATCATCAATGATAGTTCCACATTTGCATCAAAAAGGTAGTTAATCTTTGTATGTTTATGCAAGAAATGCTCGGGTCATCTTGGTTCAATTATACCTCAATGCTTGTGTTCGCTTGCTATATCAAAATTCATGAAAGTTGTACTCTGGTCATCATTGGCGCTAATTTCCCTTTGATGCTTGTACATACTTCCAACATTTTAAACCGTTCTATGATGATTCAAGAAGGCTTCTAACAGGCTCAACAAACTGGTTAGTTTCATATAGTTGCATATTCATTAGATCATTGCATATATCTGCATATTGGATTCACATCAGTATTTTGCAAGGCTGAATGAACGCATTAACGGTTGTCCTATAGTTTTGAGTCTTTGTGGAGGACATTTGGACATTTGATTCATTGCATCCATTCATGGTTCATTTATCATTTTATCATTCATTTTATCATATTTATCTTTATCATTCCCATATCATTTATTATTCATTATCATTCTCATTATCATCATCCTTCTCATATATCATTATCATTGTATCATTATCATTTTCATCATTTTATCATTTTATCATCGCATATCATTTCATTACCATTATCATTTATCATTTTACCATTTATCATTTCATCATTTTATCATTTTATCATCGCATATCATTTCATTACCATATCATTTATCATTTTACCATTTATCATTTCATCATTTAATCATTTTATCATCGCATATCATTTCACTACCATTATCATTTATCATTTTATCATTCATTTATCATTTTATCATCTCATACCATTTCATTACCATTCACATTTATCATTTTATCATCATTTCATTATCATCATATTACCATTTTACATATCATTTATCTTTTCATCATTATTCATACCACATTCATTATCTATCATGTCACGATGCATTGCATACATTGCAAAATTCAAAAATAAATTAACATCTCACATATATACATACATCATCACAAAATCATTGAATTCACATCATAATTACTACACCATCCTGCATCATAATGATTAGTCCGCAAATATAGCAAAAAGCATATCAAAATCCATCTCATATCATACATACATACAAGTAATATCCATCTCATATCACAAACACATGAACATATCATCATCAGAAACATCGCCACTACATATCATCGCTCATCAAAATAATACAAATGTCCAAATGTCCAATGAAGCTAACAAGGTCAGAACATCATACATAAGACATGATCAAAAATCAATATACATAATGAATCAGCCCCAAAATAGCTAACTAGTGGATGCCCCTGAAGGAGCTGGTTCGGAAGGAGGTGGCCTGCCACTGGTCCCAGCATCAGGATCCCGTCGAGGCCCTGTAACCTCTCTACCATGTGTCGACGTCCATGATCGGGTCCTGGTCCTGCTGTGCGATCTGGGATATGGCTCTCGCCACTCAGGATGACATAACTCCTCATATCGAACTCTATAGTACTCGGCCTCCCTGGCAGCCTCGAACCCCTCTGCAATGGCCTCTCATAAGGAGGTACTCTCTACGGTACCCATCAGCCTCTGTGCCACACTCTCAGCCTCCAGTGCTCGCCGTCTAAGGGCATCCCTCTCTGCTATCAACTGTGACACCTGGGAATCTGGGGCAGGTACCTGTGCCTGTGCCTGTGCCTATACCTGTGCCTGTGCCTGTGCTTATGCCTGTGTCTGCGCCTGTGCAAGCTGTGCCTGTAACTGCACTATCATGCTCTGAGCCTACGCTAACTGACTCTGTAGCTGTTCCTGCTGCCCCTGAAAGGTCTGCACCTAACCTTGCAAAGCATCTATCTGTGCCTGCTGAGACGAGGATGTCACCCTAATCACTGTCTGAGGCCTACCCCCGGATCTGGTCCGTCGAGGAATCGGTACTCTACCTAGGTTATCTAGTCTCTGTTGCCTCTCCTCATCCCCATCATCTCCATCATCTCTGTCGTCTACGCTATCCTCCTCCTCCCCATCTCCACTCTCCTCACTCTCCTCTCCCTCCTCCTCCTCTCCTCCACCCATAGCCTGCTCCCCTCGCCTGCTCCCCACCGGCCACACCTCCTTGTATCCCTGCTCCTGGCTGTGGTGCTACTCTGATCACCCGTGCCTCATCTAGCACTGTGAACCATGGAAACGGATGTGTATGAAAATACTGGGCATAATCATCTGTCATCCCTGCATCCAATACCTCTGGCCTGTCCGCCCATACCTCGGGCTGTAATGAGGAGTACTCTGTATACACTGCCTGGTATGGAATGCATGGCCCCCATCCTACATCCCCCTTGTGCCGCCCATAATGAGCAACGCCCTGGGGCATCCCCTGAGTGAATCCAAACTGCCTCAGAACACGTAGTGCCAGAAACCTCTCAATAATAAAGTGCATCCGCCCTATCAGATATCGTGGTCAGCAAACAAAAGGCATCTCTAGGTGATCGGTCGCCCATGCCTCGTAGTCTGTGTAGGGCCTCCATATCACCGCATCAACATCATCCAAAACTCGCCACCAGTACTCTACCTTGCCCAGCCTCTGCTGGACAACTGCGCCAAAATATGCATACACATACGGCCTCCCTGCTGGTCTCGCTCTAGTGCAAAGTGGTCTTGTGACAACAATGTGCTCCCACGCCCAGATCTGTAACAATGTAACTCCACTCGCCAGGCTCGTCGATCCTCTGTAAACAATCTGATGTAGATCATGGTACATGTCCGCTAGGACATAGCTACCCCAAGCAAATCTCTGTGGCTGAGTGATCATCCACTCTAGCATCCTCCCCCAACCCACGGTGAATCCCTTGGACCGATGGTCCGGTCCAAGGAAACCTCCGACAAATGCAGCCAACACCGCTACCAGAGTAGGATACCTACTTAAATCATCCCAATCTATCTAGTAACCATATATACTGGGATCGCCACATATCCACTGCAACGCCTCGGTCCCACCAATCTCCTTGTGGTCATAAACCATAAGGGCACCAACAACCGGAATCCCCAGAATCTGATACACATCCTTTGGCGTCACACTCATCTCACCCATCGACAGGTGGAAGGTGTTATGCTCTGAATGCCATCTCTCGGCCAAGGCTCTCAATAGCCCCCTGTTGGCCCGAATGCCTCGCGGCATGGTCAACAATGGTCCCAATCCACAGTCTGCTATCACCTGTAACTCTACAGGAGTCAGCTCTCCTATCCACTCCCAACATGGTGGGAACCGCTCTCTGATCTGGAGGCTTTTGAAAGCCTCCTATTTTGTTCGACCATCACAACAAATACATCAAATCAGACCCATATCACATGATCTATCTACCCAACATAACATATCAATGACCCATATCAGGAGCTACATCAATCTATTAGCAGGTCCAATCAATCTACTCTATCATCATTTACTATTTGTTTTTTCTTTTCAGGAAAGCAAATTTATCAACACACATATCATTTTCTATTTGTATTTCAATCATGAATGCAAATTTTTATCTCCATTTTTACTATTTTGTTTTCTATTGCAGAATGCAAATTTATCACACATCTACTCTTTGTTTTTCAATCGCGAGAAGCAAAGTTATCAAACTCACATCACTCAATCAATCATTTTACTCTTTGTCATTCATCACAAAGTTATCAGCTATTTACTCTTTGTTTTCTATTTTGAAGGCAACGTTATCACTTCTCTACCAGATTTTCTATCTTATCAGCATGATGGTCCTACAATTTATCTATCTATTGACTAAGGAAGAAACTTTAATCATCATTTTTCATCACACAAGCATTCTGGGGAAAATTTCCTAAATGCACAATTCTGTCGGCCATATGTGCTAAAAACCCATATGCGCTAAAGTTTTTCTCAATTGTGCTACACTGTTTCCTAGATGCGCTAAAACTCCGTATGCACTACTCTGTATCTCAGATGCGCTACTCTATCTCCCAGGTGCGCAACTCTATCATTTTTGGACTAAACCCTAGATGCGCAGTTCTGTGCCCTAGATGCGCTAAGGAACCTACCTAACGGATTTCGCCCTAGATGTGCAACTCTATCTATCAGATGCGCTAGAGGATCATTTTTTACCCTATCCCTAGATGCGCTACGAAATTTCCTAGATGTGCTAAAGGATTTGTCGAATGCACTAAAACTATTGCTAGATGCGCTAAAACGTGTAGAAAAATTGTAATCTGATTTAAAAACAATCCAAATTCGATCTAAAATGCAAAAAATTGACAACATAGATGGTTCGAATCACTCACCGGTGGTTCATACACCGCTGGTCTCTGATATCATCGTGCTCGCTCGAACCTATGTCTGTGCACGGGGATCACCATCTCGCCAAGTCACTCTTAGAGCTCAAATTTTACTGTAGCAGCAGGGTGAAAATGACACTTCATTTTACCCCTTTTACCTTATAAGGGTCTTTTTAGGATGGGCATTAATGGCATTTTCCATTTTTTCATCCTCTTTTTCACTGGGGCATCAGACACATCATCTATCGGGAGCTAAATCACTGTTCGCATATCCTTATCAATTTCTTCTTCCGTGATTCACCTCCCGAGGGGGCATCATCGACAATAAAAAAAAATCAGAAACATATCAGGGGCAAAATTTTTATTTTTCTTTGAAGCAATGCGTTTCACACATCACTTCAAAGAGGGGAAAAATGTATACGCATAAAAATGGTCACGTCTATAATCTTGGCAATTAATTAAATATTTATTATTTAATTAATTTTTCTAAAAACCTCTACATATGATTAAATTTAATTAATTTAATTATATTGTTCATTCATCTTATTCTTCTTTCATAATTAAATAAATTTATTTTATTTAATTATTTCCATAAGTCCACTTAATTAATTAAATAAATACATTTTATTTATTTAAATTAATTATCATTTGTTTGAATTTAAATTAAATCGTTTGATTTAATTAAATTTAAATACCTCCTTTTCTTCTATTTAATTTTCTTCTTCTAATTAATTAAAAGTTTCATTTAATTAATTTCATAAAAGTGATTTAATTAAATAAATCTTATTTAATTAAAAATATCTTATGCTTTCTTTCTAAATCAAAATTAGGTATTTTACCTAATTGTGCAATCTTCTCATATCATAATTAAATATTTTATTTAATTATGAGATATTCTGCTTTTTTCAATAAAACATGATTAAAGCTCTCTTCTTATCACAAGCTTTCTTCTACTTTTAAAAGCTTAATTAAATATTTTATTTAATTAAGAAAAGCTGAATGTCCTCCACAAATAAATAATTGATTTTTTTAATTAATTATTTATCAGCTTTAAATCTTTCTTTTATTCTTTTAAAGAAAGATGATTTCTTATCTTCTCTTCTTTTTCCTCTTTCATAATAAAAATAGAAAAATCTTGTTTTAGGTTTCTTCTATTTTCTCCTTCAGTTTCATCTTTCTTCAACCATCCGATCTGCCAGGAATTATCACAACCGTTAATCGAGATAGCCAATCAAAATCAATCGAAAAACTCTATAAATACCTGTGTGAATCCAAGCATTGGTAATAGGCAATTAATTAGAGTTTATGCATTTAGTTCATTTAGCACTTTAATCTCATAGCATCATGTTTATTTCAAGTTTCTTAGCTCAAATCATTATCATGGCTTAATCTTGCATCATACATCATATCAAAATCTTGTTCTTTAGGAAGACAATTTGTTGAGCCTAGCCTATAATCTGAGAACACAAAGTTGGAATCGACAAAAACACTAAAGATAAAGGACGATAGGATGACAATGGAAGCAGGATACTGAGTTTGCTTCTCTTTTCCTTTTATATTATGTTTTGTTATAATGTCCTATTGGTGTGTTTGAATATTTGTTTCAATTCATTTACGCATCTATTTTTCATACACACACCAATAATAGACAATCCACTGGAAAACTACTCAACAAAAGCACAATAAATCCACACAGTACACACCATAACTCAAAGATTACACATGCATGAAATTCACCGCTCTCTTTCTATATTGAAATAATAGAAAAGCAATAAAAGTAGCAGAGTTTTTTTTTGTCTTGATAATGGTTTCTTGAAGAAAACTACTTTAGAAATTAAAATAAAAATTATTTGAAGTATCAAGAGAGCCAAATTAAAGAAAATAACATAAAAACTAAAAACTAAATGGTGGTCCCACTCCCAACACCTACTCCTTTGCTTTCAATTATTTTTGCCTCCTCCTCCTTCAGTAATGCCTCCTATGCCTTTACTCTTTGCCTATATTCTTGGTACTTGGTGACAATTGCAATAATGTCCTTGCTCCCTAGCATTGTAGTAATTTGTAACCTAGTTCTCCATTTTCCCTAAGCATTTTTAGAATCAACCAACATTTGAGATCTTTTCTCTTCTCTATATTTATAATTCTTCAAGTGGATCTGCATTGCACTGAATTTTGAGAGGAACTCCCATGTCACTATAGCAGGATCAATTATTTATTTACTGAATATCTCTCTAAACTTCGGATAGATCTCTCTTATATCTAGAATCCTTTCATCAAACTCATCAATAATTTCCACTCCTATAATATTACAATCTTCTTTAATTTCCACCAACATTTCATAATATTGTTCAAGTACGTTATTAATTTCCTTAACCAAATTATTATACATACTTAATTTTCATTCCAATGAATTGGACCAGGAAGAGTCTAGCTCCTTAGGATTATTCACAATTTTCTCACCAATTAATATCTCCAGATCCATATAGTTTAGTTCTGTCATTTCCTAAGAGAGCACATAGAGACTAGTTTGATCTTTTCTGACGTACTGAATTTATGTTACTAACTCCTCCCTCTTGTTAACAAATCGAGTGTAAAAGAGCACAAATTTATTTAGAAATAAGATAGCCTCTTGAGATATTTTATCAATCTCCTCACAAGTAGCTCTGGAATAGCTCAAATTCATTTTAATTTTCTCTATGGTGAGCACATCAACACCATCTACCTAAGAACTTGAGGCTTCATCAGATGGAGTGGCCATGGAAGAAATAAAGTTACTCAAATCGAGGACTTGAGATTGCAGTTTTATATTTTCTTTCCTCTGTTCTTTTGCTCTTTTAATCAAGGTATTGACTGAATAATTGGCATGGTACACATCACCTTCCAGTGTTGGAGGCCCCATATCAACATGTGTGACTTTTTAGTCTACCTTTGTTATTCATCTTCATTTAAATCCTTCATAGGGTCAACAATTTCTAACATTTGATTTCTAGAAGTAGTATTAGTCACCATCCTTGACATCCTCCTGTATTTCTTATGTTTTGAAGAGCTTTGAAGTAACTTTGAAACTATATCCACTCCAAATTTCATTGTAGTAATATGCTTTCTCTTCTTCTCCACTACTTTTTTTAGCCATCCTAGGGAGGCTACTACCATACCAGAATCTTCATTTCCACTAATAGTTTCTTTAGGAGCACTAGGAGTGAAAGGTGGATTATCAAGTGGAGAAGAGGGAAATTCAGACAGAGGAGAAAAGATATTATCTTCAGCGATCTATTGAAAGATAGCTTTAGAATCTGCAGCCACAAGTTTTTATTGATTGGTCTTCTTCTTAGGGGTAGGAGAAAGCACACTGTCTTGTTCATAGATGCTCTTCAAATTGAATGTTTCTTTTGTCCTATCACCATCACCTCCTGACTAAGAATTTTCACTAGAGGACTTAACAGAGGGTTTCCCCAATAATACACTTGCACCAAATGCTTGCATAGACCCTATTCATTCTTCTATGATGACTTAGGCTCCTGACCAAGACCAACAACTTTCTGCCATTTCGCATCCAACTAGTCCTGGGTTCTTTTAAGCATTGGGGCAACATGCACCATCATATCTAAAATTTCACTTTGGCCCTAATCAACCCTAGGGTGGGATTTATCAGGCAATTTTTCATATGAAGGATCTATGATTGTTGAATCCTCAGCTACATTTTCAAGAATGTGAAATGATAGACCAAAAGCCTATATCTATTTTAGCATTAGCCTCATATAATCTCTTCTCAAAACTTTATTCTCATCGACACAATCTTCCTAGAAATATTTGATAGATGGGTGATGCTGATATAAGCTCCCTCCATAGAGATTCTACTTCACAAAACCCTTATGGTCAAAATTAGCTCTCATAGATAGATTTTGGAGGTTATATTCCTTGAGAATTCCTTCAGCTTCCTTGGCCATCTAGTTTTTTTTGCATATAAAAGAAGGGGTCTCCAATGGGAAGACATACCCTTGTTTCCCCATGTTCGTATACTTAATATTAACCATGGCCATTTGTCAACAAACTTCCAGAAATATCAGTAAATCTTCAAGATACCGAGGTAATTTAAATGGGGGTTTCTCAAAACCCCCTATTCTTAGATAGAAAAACTTATCAAATTAGATATAAAAACTCCTAAATTTTGCTACAAGAGAAATCAATTCAGAGGAAAGGCGCATTTCTGGATTTCCATCTAGCTTCCTCATCGCCTCCATTAAAAATGAATCATTAACATGACAAAAATTGCCCATTCCAAATTGTTTAGTGAACTGAGGAAAGTGTTTATACATAGCCATATTAGAAGTTGGGGTTCCTTGCAGCTCCAACCCAAGCCAAAAGGACCTCTAACTATCTACAATGTACGTCAAGCAAGAACACATACAAAAAGTAGTATCTTATGGAAATTAATTAATTGCTCATTCAAATAGAAGCAAATAACTTTAGCCCAGTCAAGGAAAATGTTCTCATCACAGACTATCAAAAGAATCCAACACATCAAATCCTCAAATAACTTAGCTTGTCCATTCCCAACAATGTAATGCAATAAAGTAATAGCATCTACAATTTCTCCCTTAAAATGCAAACTTTTGAGTTTACTCGGTAGTTGCAAACTACCTTTCTTTTCAGACTTCAACCAAGTTTTGGCCATGGATTTCTTACACCAGTCCTTATTCGCTTTGAAAAATTCACCTACCACTATGACAGACATGTATTCTACAAGTTCCCTTTCTAGAATCCCCAATGCGTGGGAAACAACTTCAGGAGAAATTTCTACAATTACAGTCATGTTTGTGACTTTAATTTCCCACATCTACAAAATGTACCTTCTCGCACATGCACTTATCAGGTCCACACTCAACATAGCTTCTAGAAACCCTCTAGCATGAGCTAGCCCACTTTCTAAGAGTTTTATATCCAACTCATACTTGTCATCCCTCTCCAGGAGTGCCCATAATTCATATAACTTAAAAGGTCTAAGCATCGTATCCATTACACCGACCCAACGTTCGCTATGCATGAGCACAAATTCATGGAGAATGAATGTTTGCACTTGAGAAGTACTAGCCTTAGCAAAGAATGAGAATGCAGGCTAAATGTCTGAGTAAAAAGAATGTTTGCACTTGAGAATTACTGACCTTGGCAAAGAATGAGAATGCAGGCTAATGTCTAAGTAAAACTTCGCCACCCACTTATACAGTTATTTTTTTATAGGACACCATTTAAATGTGGCATTCAATTTTATTCCTCACAATGATAGCCTTTAAACCTACATGCTTTTGGAAATTCTTTAAAAGACAACTCAAGTTTAGCCCGTACATATCATTCAATGAGATGCCAGATGATGGAGCCTTTGAAAGGCAAGATATGTCCATAATGTTGTGTGGTCGCTAAAACTTGGAACCTTAGAAACAAAGTTTGAAGTTTCAAATTTTTTGGAACCTCCAACCCACCAACTAAATCCACACATTGTAACTCAAAGGTTACGTATACATGAACTTAAGTTACTCAACAAAGTGAACCAAGTCGGGGAATCGAGTAGTTATGAAAATTTAGAACTCCGCAACATGGTTATTAAACTCAGAGGACTAGCGAATAAGCTTGATTTTCTCCCTTATTTTGAGTCTACAACCATACATCAAATGTTCATTGAATGGTTGAGTAATTTATGATATAAATAATAAACATGTGTTTTAAAGTTTTTTTAACCATTAATGTGCTCAAATTGACATCAAGGCCTTTATAAAATGAATTACAATGTCACATCAATAGTACAACCATTAATAGCACTAATCACAGTAACACTTAACATTGCAAAGGACTTAATAAAATGAATTACAATGTCACATTAATAGACAACCATTAATTTAGCACAATAAAACTTAATGTTGCAAAAGACTTAATAAAAGGAATTACAATGTCAAATTAATAGCACAACCATTTTTTTTTATTTCAACTGAATTACAATGTCATATTATTACATAGTACAAATACAAATACATGTGTGTTTGAAAATAAATGTACTTTTTGGATCAACCATGTGCTCTAAAAATAAATGCATGGGACTTCCGGGATCAACCATGGTGCCTAAAAATAAATGCATGGGGAAAGGCAAGCTAATCAAACCAGGGAAATGGGAGCTATGATGATACAAAATGTACTTCTCCCCTTTGGAAATCAGAGTCATGCAAAATGTGAGGGGTTGTAAAACTGCTTCCATCTTCTATGTGCAACTTCCATGCACTAGGAGAAAACTTATGTCCATCAAATCTCCTCATCCTGGCTCAAAACCTATCTAAGAAGTCAGGTGAACCAAATCAACTTCTTTCCAATTCCATCCATTTTGAACTTGAAGGAAATTGGTCTTTTACTCTATAACTACATAACTATAGGTAGGAGAATTTAGAGTATCCCCAATAATGCCACATCATCTTCTTCCTGAATCCTATTCCTTATTAACCCTACAAAATGAAAACCCTTATGACAATTGGAACATTGCACTCAATAGTAAAGCCTTTAGCCTTTAACAAATGATTTCAATTTTCAGTTGTGTTCACTATCCTTATTTATGGGCCAACAGTGTCGCCAGTAGTGTCACTACCAACCTGGTCCTTGTGTACACCTCAAATGTGTCACATGTGAGGTTAGGTATAATCATGATTCATAATTGTGATTCACACAAACCAAAAATCCAAATTAAATTTTAATTGATTGGTGTAACTAAAGCCTTACATTTATTTAAATGTTTAATTTGATTGACATCTAGACTCTGACAGCCTCACTATATGCAAAATGTACCTCAAGCTAACAAGATATCAATTGTCAAAATGGTCAGTGCCACTCAAAGTTCAAATGATATGAAATCATTACAAATCTTGTTTCACTAGCCATTTAGTCCAACATTGGCAACAAATTATAAACTGTTGATCATTGAAAATATAACAGTTAAAGGGTAATTCTGAAGGCTTAAGTTTGCAAGACTAACACTCTGCACATTTCATTATAGAATGCAACTACAACCATACATCAAAATTTCATTGAATGGTTGAGTAATTTATGAATTATGGGTATGTGCAGGATTATCATGGAAAAAATAGTTCCTTAAGTGGCCAAAAATTCAGAAAAATCAAAGTTAGGAAACTCGACATAGAAATTTGAATAAGCTATCTATATTATTTCAAAAATATGTAAGAATAGAATCTATAGAAAATTGAATGTAGTTTCTAAACTACTAGTTTTTTTTTTTTTTTAATTATTTAGTGTTGAAATTTCAATGAGTACTTTAAATTTTAGGTAAAAATAAGAGTAGGTGTCTGTTTGACCACCCTAACCATAATAAAATGATAATATTTATTTATAATATTTTAGATATAAGTAGAGGTTCACGATGTGATGCATATTTTTTTGTAATTTTTTCCAAGTAAATAATTAATTATGAATTTTTTATTATAACTTTTAAAAAATATAAAAACTCATATGTCTAACCTCCTTAACTTGGTCAAAAATTCATGAAATTAAGTTTTTCTTTTTTTAATCCTATAGTAAGTGTGCATAGAATGTGAGGCATGTTTGGATTCAAAAAATGTGATACCAGTTTGAAAGCTATAGATTTTTTTCAACCCAATATCAATCAAGACTAGTTGTAATTTCAGAAAAATTAGTAATACTTATTAACCAAAGTAAAGTATAATTTATATTTCTGGAAAGTTGAGAATCTCTAGAAAAACCCTTTTCATTCAATTCAATTTTGGGTAAAGAAAAAGTTGTCAAATACATACCCATCATGTTGCCACTTTTTGGCCCATCATGATCCTACACATACCCTTATGATATAAATAATAAACATGTGTTTTAAAGTTGTTTTAAACTTTAATGCGCTAGGATTGACATCAAGGCCAAGGGGATGGTAACTTAACATTGCAAAGGACTTAATAAAATGAATAATGATATCAGGAATCAGGGGAGAAGGTCAACGAAAAATTATAAATCAATAATATTTTGGTAAACCCTAACAAGAGTGACAACTTTTAGTGTTTATATTGGTTTTTTTTTCATTTGTATTTCTTTATGTTTTACTTTTAAATCTGCATGCAATTATTTCATAAATAGATAATACTTAATTTTTCAAAGGAAAAAATAATTGATTTGAATAGATTCAGACACTAAACTCAGAAAATAACTCTTTACTATAAATTTATAACAAAGATTAACACAACACAACCATTTATTTTATTACAACTGAATTACAATGTCACATTATTACATATCTTTTTAAAGATGAGTAGTTGTAGAGAAAGCAAGCTCCTATTTTGTATAAATAACATAAGTTACTCTACATAGGCACAATTTATTCCAAGTTGTTGCTTATGAAAATGGATTACAAATTGATTCCAATTTCCAAGGTTTTGCTAGTGACAATGCAATACAAATGTGACACTAAAACTAAATTCATGATTCCAAAGCTTCTACTAGTGAGAATATAGTACAAATGTGGCACTAAAATGAATGCGAGGAACTTGCCTGGCCAACCATGCTAGGGAAATGGGAGCTGTGAAGATACAAAATGTGCCTATCCCCTTTGAGTACTAGAGTCATGTAGAAGATGAGGGGTAGTAAAATTGCTCCCATCTTCTACTTGAAACCTCCATGCATTGGGATAACACTTATGTCCATCAGAGCTCCTCATCCTAATTCAAAACCTGTCTGAGAAGTCAAGTGAACCAAATCAACTTCTTTCCAATTACACCCATGATGAACTTCATGGAAATTGGTCTTTGACTCTGTAACTACATAACTAGAGGTAGGAGAATTTAGAGTATCCCCAATAATACCACAACATCTTCTTCTTGAATCCTTATTAACCCCAAAAAATGAAAACCTTTATGATACTATCCATTATCACTAACCCTATTTATGGGCCAACAATGTTGTTACTAGCCTAATTCACGCAAACCAAAAAACCAACTTAGTCAATTCATGTATCTTAAGCCTTACATGTACAATTAAAATGTTTAATTTGATTGTCACGTCTGGCTACATGTAAATTGTACCTCAATCTGACAAGCTATCAAAATTTTCAGACTCCAGTCACCACTACTAGTGCCACTCAAACGATATGAAATTATTACAAATCTTATTTCATTAAAGCTATGAGTTGTCCAATCAATCACTTCAGATGTTCAAGACATTGAGAATTTCAATTAAATGAAATGTAATATGTTGAGGCATTGAAAAGAGAGAAATGAGCCTTGATCTCACCATGTGTCTACATCTAACAGTTCTAGTGTTATTCTGGAGGTTTCAATTCACAAGTCTACTACTTCAGAGATTTAATTTTGGAATGCAACTAAAACCATCCATCAAAAATTCATCGAATGGTCGTGGTTATATTGATTTTCCTTTACATCCTTTGTGTAAAATGTTCTTAAATTTTTAAGTCTTGGTCCTACATTCTTCCTAGGTGGTCCCTCTTTTAAAAAAAAAAATTTGCACGTGCATATTTCTGCCACTTAAGTTCTTCCATCGCTCATTGCCAAAATCTAACCCATTGGGTTTATTACCATGATGATTAGCCTTGATCTCCCCATGTGTTTGCATCTAATGGTTCTAGTGTAATTCTTGAGGTTTCAATTCATAAATCTAGTGCTTGAGAGATATACTTCCAGAATGCAACTATAGTCGTACATAAAAAATCATTGAATGGTCATGGTCCATAATGTTGCATGGCCACTGAAACTTGGAACCTTAGAACCAAAGTCTAAAGTTTCAAAGTTTTTGAAACCTCTAACCCACTAAATAAAAAGATGATGAAGAAAGACTTACAACTAAGGTTAGGAAAATCACCAAAACCTTGACTTTAGTGAATTAAGATTGGAAAGGTGGCAAGGAAAGTGCATTTATGAAGTGAAGATCATAGGAAGATTTTAAACCTGTCTGACAGTGCATTTATGAAGAAAGAATTGCAACTAAGGTTAGGAAAAGCACCAAAACCTTGACTTTGATGAATTAAGATAGGAAAGGTGGCAAGGACGGTGCATTTATGAAGTAAAGATCACGAAAAAATTGGAGCAAGTGGACATGACTGGAGGATCGATGGGTAAATAAGATCGGTATGTGTGGTGGAAAATTATTACCTCTCAGCCCTTGATTAGAAAAGTTAATAATAGAGCTTGGCATAGAGAAGAAGGCACACAAAAATTCTAAAAGAGTGGTGGTGGTGGTGGTGTATCTACAATAGTTTTCAAATGGAGGCCAACATCACTCTA
>VDFB02135452.1:0-29140 GCA_007258455.2 Sequoia sempervirens
CATGTAAGAGTTAGTATGATAACAAGAGATAGAGTTTTGTGTTAGTTTTCATATGAGTAGAACAATGTATACCATTCTGAGTTTATGAATAAAAGTTGATGAAGTTCTAAGCTCAACTCTTGCATAGTTAGTTGATGTTTGCTAAGGGAGCCCACTTAGTAAGTATCTATAGTTAGTTAATCATTTATTTTCTGTTGATCATAAGTTAGATTTCATTCTGGAAAGTTTTAGTGCAAACTCAGTCTTATATTGTTCCTACAGCATCTAGAATCCATCCCCGTGTTTGTTCCTACAGCACAAGGCCAGTTCATAGTTTGTCTTTCAATCATAGTTGTTATGATTTCTGCTTTGATTAAGTCTAGAAGGCTTCGCATTACATTCTTGTAGCATAAGTAGAATTCCTTTCATGCATTTATTTTTGGTAAATTGTGACTGAAACTAGTTCTCAGTGCACATACAGTGCTGCTCCATTTCAAGTATATGTTCCCTGATTTGACAAAGTAAATGAATGACCATAAGAAGATGCTAGTCGCCTGCTGGAATGTCCAATTCCCAGGTTAGGTTTTTTCATGACTTTTATATCCTTTTGTGGGCATGACCAGTGTGATATAGCACAGTACACCTAGTGAGGCATATGGCTACTAGACTCCTCAATAACTAGTTTTAGCGGTCATCGGGAGTTAGTAGAGTAGGAGTGTCTTAGAGCTTATTTGATATCAAAGACCTCATACCTCACCTCTAGCTATACCCTCACATACGAGTGCTACAATATGTTCCTATTCTATCTAATCACTATCCTCTTGAAGTCTAGTAACCTCCACTTGCAACTTACTGAGTTCTAATTGCATGAAATCCTATGCCTCGCTATTGGAAGGAACCTAGGTTTCTTGAAGCTCCTCCTATGTATTCTTGAGCCCCTCATAAGTAGCTCTAAGCTTCTCGTGTGTGGATCTTGATTTCTTCCTCCCAAGCTATGAACTAATTGATCATCCTCGTAGCATCACAATGAACTATCCTCCATCTCACTAAGGGCTCAAATATGTCATCATGGTGCCCTATGCTAGGTGGTGGCCTATGCTCCACTTGTACTACTTGATGTGGGGGCATAGGTGGTTTCATATCTATAGTGATTCCACTGAAGAATTCTAGCTACTCACTTGTCCCCACTATAAGAAAGAGAGCATAACATAAGTCAAAATAAAATTAATGCATGGTTAAAAACATAAAAGAGATAAATCACATTTCATCACCTAGATCACCAATCTACAAGCCAAGATCTTGATAGGTGTGGAGACAGAAAAAACTAACCCTTCTACTTGTCCCTCCTTGTGCTTAATTGGCTTGATTTTACTTTGATTTAATGCTACAATGTGGCCCACACATTCACATTAGGTCTTGAATCTTTATGAATCATTAAGACTTTATGATGTCTTGTAAAAGTGTTGTGAAATGTTGTAACACATTTTCACACTTTTCTAGAATCTTCTTACTATAATTCACCTATATACCCCCTTTTTATCACTTACCAAGTATTATTTTAAAGTCTTTTAAAGTCTTGTAACAAACTTTCACACTTTTCTAGGCTTTCCATCAATAAATACACCTTTCTTATCCTTTATCTGGCCCTTTTATGCACTTACATGCCTTAATTAAGTGTATTTTCAAATATAAACCTGACAAGCATCATTTAAGACAACTTAATTCCTGACACCCATTCACATGCCTTGAGTGGGACTCATTCGCCATTAGGGGAAAATGAGTCCCTCTTGGCACAAAAATCAAAATAAATTCAAATTATTGGCAGGTTTTTTATTTCTTAAGACCTAAGGTCGGCCTGTGATGTTGTATTTTTGGGAAATTAGGGCATAATTGTGTATAAATATATAATTTTATATTCATTTTAAACCCCATTCATTCAAGTATTCATTCATGAATTCAATCCATCATAGCATTCAAGCATTCTACCATCCTTAATCATTCAATCAAGCATTCAAGGATCTTCGACCAACATATCTTCAGACTTCAACATCAAGGGTTTGGCGAGTTTATCACATTGCATGTTATTTTACATCATTCTCTCTTTATTTATTTCATTTTTAAGGGTTTGATTAACAAACTGGGGTTTGACTAAGGCAAACCCCTATACCCTAACCCTTGACACTTTTTTCCCTCTTTGCATGTGTGTTTTGCGGGTCTTGAATGCATATTTGTCAAAGAGATAGGTTTTAAAAACCCTATTTGAAGCTTGGAGAACACTTTCCCATCAGATTTTCCAGATTTGGATCTGACAACCTGTCAAGCAGAAAAGTGCAGATTAGGACCCTCAGAATTGACCCTTGACTTTTCAGAAATCTGCAGGTGGAATAATTCACCATCTATGGTGAATGAGCCCCACTACCAAGCTGGAAAAAGAGTTTTTTGAAGTTTTCTGTTCTCAATATCCTGAAACCTATTCTAGAATTTTTCACTAGAAACAAGACTAGTTCGCCATCTATGGAGAATGACTCCCAGTGGGATTCAATAGTAAACTTTACAGCATTCCAGAACCTCTCCACATCAACTTTAAGTCTCCAAGTGCACGTCATTCATTTTCATTAAGTTTTGTTATTGTTTGTTTATTTTTTTAGTTCTTTTTGCATATCATAGCATGTTTCCAAACACTTTGCATTTCTTAGTTTTGCATACTAGATCAATCTATTTTATCAGTCCTTTGCATTTAGATCATCATCTAAGAAAATTTCATCCATATTACATTAATCTTGAGTGTGAACATAGATGGTTTTTACCCTATCCCTTTCCTTTTAGGTGAAAAACCCTAGAAGTGAAAGAGAACATTAGGGTACCGAAACCTGTGTTTACAATGGGATATAATAGGAACACTATTGGGACTCCTCACATGAGTAGGAAGGGTGGTTGGTGTAGGAGGGCTACACTCTCTATGCTCATGAGATGACATGGCTATTGTAGCCACTATTTATACTCGGGTAATGCAAGGGTGAGATGTAGATCTCTCATCGAGGGAATCCATGGCCTCTATTGGCTCCACTCTCATTGGTTGCTAATCCTCCTCTACATCCTCTATCATATCATCATCTGTAGTGTCACCATTCAAGACTACATCCTCTCTCTCATCTTTGTGACTCAAAAGAGGTTTAGTGTCACTTGCAAGGTGATCGTCAAGGAAGATGTGTGGAGGTTATTCTCTTGTCCAGCATCTCTCATAGCCTATAGTGGTTCCCACATCATCCAAATTAGATTTTGGATGTACATCCTAGTCGTCATCATTTGAGTCACTGAAATCAACGTTGTTGATGGTAAGATGATGAATGTCTCCTAGACAGGTAGCACTCCATGTAACTCTCAAGTATTAAGGTTGTGGCTTAGGTGCTACTTGAACCTATCTAAATTGATACATAATATGATCATAATAAATGGCATAATAATATAGTCATATCTTCCAAAAAATAATCTATCTTGTTGCATCTTAGTAAGCTATCATTTATGGTCTAGCCACTATGGTATAGTCCTATATGGTCTCCATGCTATATCACCCTCCTCTTAGTAATCAAACTAGACTGTCTAGTGTAGAATATCTCTTCATTACTAGGGTCTTCTTAGTGTATAGCTATAGGCTTTTGGATAACAAATGGCTGCTATGGTAGGAAAACCCATTTGTCTTGTGCATGTGACATGCTCGAAGTTTAACACCTAAAAAAGTGTACAATGCAGTATACTTGAAGTTCTTGATAAATAAAGCAACCAAGATCATAATAAAGATGGATAAGCATACTGTGACCCTAACCATAAATGATTTGATGCTAGTTCATAGCATGAATGGTATGAATGAGGACTCCCTCTAGGTGCCTGCCTCATCCATTAGGTACAATGCTAGTGTAATAGTAAAACACAAAATCTACAAAGCAATGATGAGCAAGCATGTGGAAGCCATTGGAGTTCTATGTGAGCCCCAATATAATCAAGTGCAATAGGACAATCAATACAGTACTAAATTTGATGCCTCATATATGGACATGTACGATCTTCCTCTAGGTGGATGATCTCACCTCAAATGAGTATCTTAAGAATCTAATGTACATCCTCCAAAGTCACTATCATCTCCCCTATTGAAGATGAAAAGAGTAAGTATATAGGCCCCATCTCTCTCCTATGACCATCAATATCACATCGTAATACCTCATGGGTGGCAAATGAGGTATATCCAAAATAGACCAGTAGCATAAAGGGTCTCCTCCTCAATTAGCAAGGTAACCTGCTCACTAAGGAAAGAGAACAGGTGTCCTCCTAATCACTTTCACACATGTGGTGGAATCTAAAAGAAGCAAAGGAAATCATCAGTAACATTTCAAAAATAGTCAACCAAATTGTTAATAGCAAAGTAAAACTTCCCTTGGACATTCTACCCAAAATGGGACAAGGTCACCATTTCAGTTTATGGTCTCCAAAATGGTACAAGGTCACCATTTGGGGACGAGATCCTCATTATATTTAAAAAAGGTGTAAATAATACGAAATGTAAAGGAAAATCATAGGGAAATGGTAATAGGAACTCACTTCTAGCAAGATGTGGCTGTCTACAATTCTAGATCATATAACCTCTAATCTCAGGGGCTCATATTTTGGGCCTATTTTAGTGACCTTCCATTCTTGCATTTCTACTCTTTCTAAATAGGCCCTAATTCCCATTATTATGCATCCCAAGACATAATTTTATCATTTTTTGACATTGAAACATGCATTGAATAAATACATTGAAACATAAATGTGCCTTTGATCATGTGCACCCTTAACATTTATGTTAGGAACCATTTTCCCAAGGGAAAAAGGGTCCCCTTCAAGTGCCAAGACTCATTTTTTAATATGTTTTCAGAAATATTTTAATGATTCAAATTCAATATGCACTTGTCAACTATAAGGATCTAATTTTTAGGAAATTAGAGAAGAAGCCTATGAAACCTAATCTTTTTACCATTTCAAAATAGAAGATATAAGGATTGGAAAAGACTTTGAAGAGCAAGGAGATAACATTCAAGCAAGAAAATTTGAAGTCTTGTCCATAGCAACATTATTTGTATTTGTAGGTCTTAAAGCTCATTTGTCAAGGTTTGATCAAGCATTGTTCATGATTGAAGGTTCATGCCAATGGTTAAACATGATGGATTCTAGGTTTGGTAGATGCATTTGGCCATTTCCCATACCCTAATGACTTGTTTTCTAATGTTACCATCTTCAAGCTTCATTCTACTAACAACCTACATCAAGGAATCATTGTACTTCCAATCTACTTTAGGTGTTTTGACCTCTCCCTAAGTGAATCTGTTCATTTTCATATAGGAATCATACTCTAGCACACTTGATTAGGGCTTATTTGCATGTTATCTCATAACAATCGTAGATACACTTAAGGTTAGGGCTTACATACTATCATTTATCAAGTCATTGACATTTATCAAGGTTTAATTGCCAAATTTGGGGTTTGACCAAGGAAAACCACCATACAAACAAACAAATATTTTCTATTTGTAGATTTATCGAGGTACATATCCAAAAATGAAGATTGTAGGTACAAACATAGAGTGCAGACAAAGGGATACAACTTTAGTTCTTTATAGTTTTGGAAAGGACTACCACGACCCATTCACCCTAGGGCGAACTTGTCCTTTAGTAGATCTCAAAACCTACTTTTGGTGACTGGTACATGTGTCTTTACCCTTCTCTGATCTACCTACAAATTGTTGTTTTTGTTTTTGTACTTTCAAGAATTTGCATTTCATATCTTTTCAATTTAATTCCAAACCTTACCTATTGTCCTGAGGAAGTGAGATTGAGGTCTAATTGACTGACCTTTGAGGTTGAAAGTCAATCTCTACTCCTTGTGATCTATTTCCCAATGAGTTTCCTTTGGGAGAAGGATAAATGGAGAAAATACCCCTTATTCATTAAGGAATGCCTTTCCCCACATTTCAAGTCTAATATACTAGAACCTATGATTGCTTTCTTTAAATGGTTACATATGGTGTAAAACTGCCTTTTAAGCTTTCCTCTTAAGTTTTGAGCATATGTTCAATATGTAAACAACCTGAAAGCATTACACATATCTTCTTTGAATGTTTGTTTACTATAGAGATTTGGAACATGTTTTTGGTTAACCTTATGGGATGGGGGGACCAAGGTAAGATAAATTGGCAAGAGATTCTCTTTGGTTTTGTAGAAGATTTAACTATGGCATACATTTTGTTTTGGCTTACTTTATCATCTAATATTTTATGGGAAATATGTAAGGCTAGAAATGAGGATATTTTTTAGGGTACTAGGATGGTACTTAGTGAGTCTTTTAGAAGACTCATTCACAATATTGTTGTGCAAGTAACCAGTATGAAGATCTCAAAGGACAAACTTGTGAAGATAGTAAAGGAAGGAACTGTGGATTTCAACAGGACAAAAGTTTAAGTTGGAAGGCTTTGGAAGCTCAATATAGTTGATAATACACATTCATTAGATGCTTTTTAAAATTTCAAAAGGAATACAACAGATTACCTACAAGTGTCAGAGGACAAAGAGGTAAGCAACCAGCACAAGGGCAAATCAGCCATAATTCCGCCAAGACAGCAATAAGAAATGGAGCAATAGATCAAAGACGAAGCATATAATATTCTGAAAAAATGGTTTTATTTTATTATGCAAACAAGTCATTGTAAAAGATTAAATTCTTTCATGTTATCATGTAATGATAAATATATCTAAGCAGAGCTAGTAGCTAAACACTCTATAGTTTGTATTTTACTGTGTATATATGACCCTGTATGGCCTGTCCTGCTAATGACTGGGCAATCCTTTAAATTTCCAATAATTAAGAAAAATGGGACTTATCAATGAAATTGAAAATGAAACGAACTTATATACATGTTCTTTACATGAAAAGTCACTATTGAAAGGCTTTCTAAAATGTGTCCCTTCAAGTTTAAAAAAGCTTGATCCTTTAATCTGATCACTTCCATCCTCATTGTATTCCGCTTTCACGGCGATTCGAATCTTGCGGTCAGAGGAAGAGTTGGATAAGACAAAAGGCGGAATTATTTTGTCCTGAGAGAATCTTTTCTGGTTTGCTCGATGCAGATGTTTAAGACTCTGTCATCAGGAAATAGGTGGTTCCTGGCTAGTACCAAGTCCGTAGCAGTCAAGACAGCTAGAAAAAATACCATCGCTATGGAAGCCAAGCACAAAAGTAACGCTAAACTCCGAGCGATTGGGTGCTTTACTTCCTCTGCATATTTGATTGTAGCCACTGATGTTATTGTCATAGGATATGCGAATGCCCACCAAATAACTGAAAAGATCCTCATCGTATCTCGGAATAAATGCGCTCTCACTATCTGCAAAACGCAGCAAAGGAAAAGACGGGTAAATTACTATTTCTGTTACATTCACGGAGATCTAAATCAATCGTAAAAACTGACAATACTTACCAAGGCTGAATACAAGAAAAGTGAGAGAAAAAGAAGCATCTTGCAGACCGTATCAAAGGATCCCGAGATTCCCTGCCATGTCACGCTTGCAGAGCTCGGACCAGCAATGAATAGAAAGAACACGGGGGCTATCTTTCTGGAAACCGTGATGTCCGTGGAGAATCTCTGATACAGTGTGACGAAAACAACTGCATAGTGAACTAATCCCACCGTAAAGAAGAACATTGCAACTTCCTTCCAATCGACTCTCGTTGCTAATCGAGCAACCACGAAGTTCCCAATAACTGATAAATATGTAGAAGGATTTGCGGTTCGAGCAAGAGATCTTTTTCCTCTGGTGAACCATTGACCATAGATTTTGACCTCCATAACTATGATGGGAGCCATGAATATACAACATACTACTGGGTGCACATTATCAGGCGCTATGTCTGAAGGAAGTCCCATTCTTAATAGCATGCCCGCTATCCAGGGAACAAATAAGTAGTTCACCCTTACCCGATCGCGGTACTCCATGCGAACAGTATCAAAATAAAACAAACATTTCAACATATATGCTCCGGATATGAGCAAGAAGCTTATTAAGGCAAGCAACCATATACCCAGTGTGAAATGAGTAGGAAGCTTGAAAGTTAAATGAATAAACGACGTGGAGTCTCCGTCCAGAATTTTCCAGAGAACAGTCTGACTGGTGAGGCCGAGACATATGTGAAAATGACCGGAATGTATCCTTAACAAGAAGGGTACCTTTTCTTTCCTTTCGGAAGCTTGTTGGCGCTGCTATTCAGCACAAAAAGAAAAGGAAAATAACATAATTAAGATACAGTCTAGATTAAATTAAAAAAATAAATAAATCATGTTTTATGCATTACCTGCTGATTCGGCAAACAACGCTTGCCGATGTATGGATAATCTAATGAAGGAACTCCGAGTATTTTAGCATTTGCCTGAGGCGAGAGAGGCCAGCTAAAGGGGATTTGTCTTTGAAGAAATGAAAGCCTGCGAAGGCTATCATTCAGACAATCATCATCATAGCTCCTTTTCATATAATTTTCCGTTCGCAGCTCACCATTTGAAAACCTTGCAGAGGCTCTCTCGATCTCAGACTGCGAAGAAGCGTGAAGCTCAGGACCAATAGTATTTGATTGCTGCGATTTACTATTGATTAAGTGTAGTGATCGTTGTTTGTAGATGTATCTATAATCTAGTGAAAGACTCTCCAGTATTCTTCTATTTGCCGGAGGCGAGGGAGGCCAGCTAAAGGGGATCTCTCTTTCCGGAAATGAAAGCATGTGAAAGCTATTACTCAAAATATCATCATCATAATACCTATTCATATAATATTCTTGAGGCAGCTGCCCATTTGAAAACCTTGCAGAGGCTTGCTGGATCTCAGATTGTGAAGAAGTGTGATACTCATGATCAGTTGTATTTGATTGCTGCACTGTCCTATCGATTAAGATTTGTGGATCCATCACTTCATTTTGAATGTTACAGTGACCTTACAACAGTGTACAAGAAATTGGCAAATTCATTCGCTACAAATTCGACCCAACAAACACTAATTGAATCCTTTTGTTTTTCACAAACCAAATCTAGTTTGAATGCCAATTGTATCTCGGAATCCTATAAGCTCTTGCAATTAATGAATCCCCACATTAACTACATTCATGAATCTCAAGGCACCATTAAATAATACTACTTCTTGAGTTGTGATTAACAATTCATTTTTTTCTCGCTTGTTTGGAAGAGGATGGAGGCTCCTCAGACGTTTATCTCGTCTATCATGTCATTATCGGTGACTTTATATTATTTAATACTCCTCCACATGTTTCTATCGAGTGACCTATTCATTGCAAACAAACAACCTAATACGTTAACTAAAAACAGTGCCAATTCTCTGAAACAAATATCTTGAAATTAAATATAATTTATATTTTTAACCTGTTTGTCATGTCATTATCGCTGACTTTACATTATTTAATATTCCTACACATTTTTCTATCGATTGACATATGCATACGAAACAAAGAACCTACTATATTAATCACAGTGCCCATAATTCCGTTACGGGGAAAGGAAGATGCATAGATACACTGAAACACATTGATATTCCGGTCAACTACAACTGTATGCCAAAACTATTCATTAACGAGAATTCTATGCGATCATTTTCTGCTTACATGAAGCCCATCGTTCCCGACAAACATTACAATAGTTAATGTAACATTTTATTTTCACACCAGCAGAGAAATCCAATATTTTGTGATATTCGCAATATATATCGTGTAATGGTTAATCTGATTACAATCTGCTCAATACCATTTAATAATGTGTACGGCATTAGACACTGACAACTATAATATTTAAATGAATAATTTTATGATTTTGCAGAGTTGTTAAGATGGCAACTTTTTGTATTATAAATTAACGGCTACAAAATTCAACAGAAAGCTGTCAACGTATGATGTTTACTAACGGCTATGGTTGGTAAGTATTTGCTATTAAACAGGTTATTCTAATGGTTAATTTCATAGCAAATAGGGCTTCCTCGATGACTGACGTTACCCTTGTGTTAATCTCTGCTGAAATTTCTCGAAAAGATGGAAGCATATACATCAGTTCGGTTTGCTGTAAAGCTTTTAATTGAACCAACATAAACAATGGCTATTAAATAATAGCAGAGACAATAAACACATGTATGTGCGGTCTCGAACTTCGCGGATAAGCTTGTTTCAAAAATATTAGTAATTACCACGTTGACATAGGAGAAGACTGTCAACATAGGCACGAAGGAAAACTTAAAAAAAAAATTCATGGTATAAGATAGACTTCACATCAAAGTTGATTTAATAGGATTTCAAGATTGTGGATGGTAGGGTAGGGTACGAGTTGAGTAATCATTTTTAAAAAAATAAATTGTTATCATCATTCTATGTTCTTTGTGCATTTGGTTCCTAATATCTCAAGATCTTTTAAGATCAAATGCAACGACTATCTCTTCTATCTAGAAAGACAAAAAAAGGATTATAGAGAACTCTTTAGACTAGAATGGATGTCTAAAATCTTATCGTGAAACTCTGAAAGTCATTCCAAAAGAAGTCAAATTGTAACAACACATTAAGGATCTAAAATCGAATTGTTAATCTACTATTCTACAATGGAAACAAGTAGGAAAAGTATCTTTCTCTCTATCCAATGAGTTTTCTTATTATTTATTTTGATTCTATGGAGGATAGGGATAATATCCATCTATGGAGGCCTTGGTATTAAAACAATATAGGTCTCTTCATGTGTAAATGGAGAAGGAATTTTAATGCTTCTTAAGACAAAAGAACTGTTGGAAATTAAAACAAAACCTTATATCTAAGAATTCTAATCAAACCTTTACATTGCTATAGCTATATAAAGCCTTTCAATCAACTAATTGCCTATACCTACCGAACAACTCACCTCTACTAAATTAAGTGATGACTATAATCAATTGCATTTGCATTATTATCTAGTAACTTATATTAAACACTGTATTAACAACTTTCTTTAGTACTAAGAAAGGAAACATTATGATTGCCCCTAAAATCTCATTGGATGTTGGTTTCCAACAATAATGAATACTTACACTAAATCAAGGAAACTAGTAATCGCTTATAAGTCTATGAACAACCTCAATCATTCAATGTCTTTTTGACTGAAATCTCTTCAAGCGTGAAATCGATTTCAACATTTTGCATTAAAAAGGAGCCAATAATTCATCTTGAATAGAAAATGTGTTATTTGGAACAAGAACCATTTCTATAATTGGTACTTCTACAAAGGTTCCATTCCTAAGAAAGACTGGAAATAACTGAATAGCGGCTTATATTTGCAAAGACAATGGAAAGAGATCCTCCCGCAAGCTCTTGTTTTCATAGGTAGTACGTTAGTCACAATAACTCCATATATGCCCACAACTTCGCACAACATTACACTAATAAGATTCTTGAATGTAATGCGAGGTTCGTTGATAGCCGCCCCAATAAGACTTCTCCCCGTTATATATATGCCCGAGGCAACACTCAATAGAGAAATCCTAATGGCAATGCCGATGACCACAGTAAAATACGTATATGGAAATGTATGCCCCAACGCATGCGCCCACGAACTTAATTTCTCCATCACGTCGCCTGCTCGAATCTTATTGCTGTCGACTACAAATCAATTATACGAAATAGGCTTTAATTTTTGAGCAAATTTGACAATGAGGTTTTCCCAACAAACAATTGTTTCAAGTTACTGCTCTAAACAACTATCTCCTCACACAGGGAACAACAGAGAAAGTCATTGATTTTGTGGGCTGCATTGAAAGTTTATGATGGCACATGTATTTGAAAACCAAAGTTTAATATTAATGGTACTCGGTCGTAGCCATATCATGCATCATTCACATCGTGTATCATTTGAATGACCATTGGTGGGCCATAACTAACAAACAATTTTTGCAGTCGATAGTCTTCGTTTTTGTATACCATGAGTGTCATTTATACGCCTGTCAAAGCCAATCCGGCTAGATATACCTACACGAAAATCTAGGTATATGACAACTGCTTTCTGTAACTGAATATCGTCGATGCCAACCATATAGATGAGGGCAGAACCTATTCTCCCCACAAAAACGCATGTCTTAGATATGACAACATCATGCCCCATCCCCTCATACGGTGGCATCATGACGAGATAAGATTGACAGACAGACGTTTAGCCTTGTGCTGTTAGCAACTACCTCTAGGTGGTGACATACGTTGGAAAATCATTCAATGAGAAGATGGACGTGGTGGTGTATGACGACATGTTTTCGAGATAATGTTTTGAAAAGCTCAAAAGGTCATCATTTTGGTAATTACGAAAGCTTTACTAAAATCTGGGCAGCTTGAAAGGGAGTGGCAGGCATTTGGAGGAAGATGTTGTAAACATCTGAAAGGGGGAGCAATAGTGGGCAGTTAGCAGGTATGTATACTTGTCACAAATATTTGTCATTTTTCTATTCTACAAAAAGACTGTGAAGAAGTGAATGGAGGATGAATTGTGAAAAGGGGTTTTAATTTATATTCAGCAAGGTTTGCAAGTCTGTTGGTAAATGATATTTGGAATTTTGAATTTTTTTTTTAAATCTATAAAGCACACCATTCTTGTAATTACGAAGGCTTCGTTGAAAGTGGGGGACCTCGGAAGGGGGTTCCAGGCATTTGGACGAAGAATCAGAGTTGGTTTTTGTGTTGGAGACATTTTGAAGGGGTAGCAAAAGCCAACAGTTAGCATGTATGTATATCTGCCACAAATTTTTGTCATTTTGCAGTTTGAAATACAAACTATTAAGAAGTAAATGGAGGGTGGGTTGTGAAAAGGGGTTTTAATTTATATTTAGTGGGGTTTGCATGTCTATTAGTAAGCGACATTTGGTGGCCTTATGTATGCAATTTTCCAAGGAGAACAACCATTGTCATTGTCCACGTAAAGTTCCTAAGATATTTGCACGCTTTTCTAACGAGGGTATCTAAATTTTACAAATTTCATGTTCACACCATCTATTTGTAGGTGATATGAATATTCAAGACAAACAATAGGAAATAGTGTGTCAGGTTTTTCCTTTCTATGGTAGTCTATGAATGATCATGTAGTAGAATGTGAATGGCTACTGGATTATTTAAATGTTGTTGATAGTTATCACATTTGTGCTAATTATATGTTGATCTCATATTGTAGGCTTTGTAGGATGCAATATGAAAATTTAGCACACATTAACGAAGGATAAAACTAGTAAACTAGGATTTTGTGCTTTCTGATATAAATTTTATTACATTCATACTATGTAAATAATAACAACTTTTAATTACATTCATATTGTCTATAAAATTACAGGTTACAAAGCACATCGCATTTTGCAATCTGTAACTCCTCTCTATGCTCTCCACCCTTTACCTTTGAACAAGCAAAATATATAATTCACAAGATACTTTTTTTGAGCCTACAATTAATTTTTGCACTTTTATTTTTAAACACTATCTTGTTGAAAAATAATAATTATTAGAATTTAGGTTTGAAATTTATTGATTTCATCTTGCATCTCTCATGGAAATTGCACACAATCTACACCAAAAAGTGATGGATTCTAATTGAAGACAACATAGAATACAACACACTGACAACTTATATGGATAATAAAATTTCACACATTAATGAAGGCCGAAATCAATAAATTGGGCTTTACTGCTCTGTGGTAAAATGTTAATGTTTTAGCTTCTAAAATTCCTTCCTTAAGTATAATTCATAGATTTAGCAAGATCCTGTCAAATATGTCAAGATGAAATGATGAGAAATGTAAGAATAGATGTATTTAAGTTAGCTTATATTTGAAATAACTTATTCTCACCTCTATCCACACCATGTTTTTTAATTTACAATGCACAAGGTACCACAACCATTAGTTTTTAACTATGTATATGTAAGTCTGTAATTGAGATCTAGAGAAAACACCATTGTTGTGATATAGAAAAATGGATCTTAGGCCCTTAATGTAAAGATCCTAGGATTCAATGGTGCCTATTTTTGAATTTTATTAAGATGTAGATCACAAGGTGAAATAATTGACTTGCACCCCTGAAGGTGAGCCAATCAGACTTAAATCTACATGTATTAGGGGATTAGAATTAATTAGAAATATTTTAGAATTATTAACTTAATGATCTTATATTCCCTAATACTAAAAATGCAAGATCTCAAAGATAGACTAATGGAGACAATAGTCTACAAGTGGATCTGGGAAGTGCAAAGGACACCAAACCTACTCAAAAGGGTTGGTTTTGAGGTGTTTATAAGGACTTGATCACCCATGGGAAAATGGGTCTTTATACAAGGGTCTAGATCAACCTTTTAGGTCCTTTGGTACAAAATATAACCTTTCGTTTGACACACATCCTGCTATCAGAGTGATGAAAATAAATTTTGTAACTTAGTTTCTGTAACTTGATAACAATGATTACAACTTATGCAACAATACAAAATTGCTTCTTCAAGATCTTTCCACTTGTTCTTTAACTTATAATCTGCACATACACAAAGAGTGAAAAACTATTTTCTTTGTATGCTTGTTTTCCTTTGTCAAACCCATATTTTATACTGAAACCTTGATGGAGAGACAATGAAAAAGGAAGGAAATCATGAATGAAAAATGCTTTCTACAATTCATCAACCCTTCAATGGCTTCCCTTAGAAGACTGAAGTCAAACATATATCTCCAAATAACCTCATCTTGCTTTGGTTGATGGATTTAGATACTTGAAATGCTTTGATGCTTTAGGATCAACAATGCATATTAACCTTCACAAGATCACATGAACATACATAAATTTGAATATGATGTTAGGATCTTGATTGCTACAACAAATGAAAGATAAATTTTCTCTTTAATGCTCTTAACAATAATATTTTATCTTGAATGTTCAGCCCTTTCTACACTATTTCAAAAATGATAAAAGACTGTATTTATAGGTGTTTATCTAATTTTATGAAAATAAGATTTCAAAAGCCAACACTTACAATTTGAATTTGAATCATTAAAATACTACCAAAAAAATATTTTAAAATGGGTCTTTTCACTTAAAGGGGACTCATTCACCCATGGATTAATGGATCTTGGCATATAAGTCTAGGACACACATATTCCATGGTGATTTAATTATTAATTACATTTATTTAGTGTCAGTTCTCCTTTCAGAAAATGGTAAGATGAGGCTTTGGAATGCATAATTTGGAAAATTAGAAGCCTAATTAAGTCCAATAAATTAAGGAACCCAAACATAGTGTGAAATTGTAAAGGTATACAATTTCTACATCACATTTATCTCCCACTTTAGTTAGAGTATGAACTTACACTTAGACATGCACTAATGTAGAGAAATATGCATCAAGAGGGGTTGAAGTGCACAAAAGTTGATGATATAGGATGAAAAATATTAAGGGAGATAGCCAAGTCCCCAGGATCTAAGATCCCATGGCAACCAACATAAGCACAATGGGACACACACATGTAAGAGATGTGCAACAAGACAAGATACACAAATATAGATATCGAGAAACATAAAGCATATATGATGAAAACACATGTGACACAACATAACATATGGATGATGATGAACTAAAAATAAACATGATATTAAGATGATTTAAATATGAAGATGACACACAAAAGACATATAAAAAAACAAAAGGTTAATAATAAAGGGATTCAATTTAGTAAGGAAAAGAGACGTCATTCTTAAATTGTCTCAAATACCCAACGTCATCCATCAAATGTGCTATAAAAAAAATGATGCTTTCAAAAGGATGTAAAATCACTTATGAAACACATGGATCCATTGGAAAGAAAGTCATATTATTCTAGGTGGCGATGGAATATTCCCACAAGGGCTAGTGTAGTTTGATATACGCTAGGTGATCCCCAAAGTCAAAGATGAGAAACACACACTAGGTCTACAAGGTGTGTACCTATAAAAAGGTGGGAGATGGAAAATTCATCACAAAATGTGTACCCATAAGTCAACCATACCAAAATTTATACTCCTTAATAACTTTGATAAGGTGTCACAAAATGATCAAGATGCTATGCCAACACATAATGGAGTTCAACTCTTAGGAATAAAGTGGTGCAAAAATGTAAAACTTACATCATGGGGTGCAAAAATGACATTGAGATAATGCCAAAAAAATCTGAAAAGGTTCTTTTCTTAATACATAAGTGATTACACCTTAGAGAGCGTCATACTTGACATCTCCACCAAGAGAGGACTAGTTGAGGAAAAAAAGGTTCATGCCTTAGGGAATACTAACCATAGAATTACCACTAAGAGGAATTTCATATGCCAAGAAAGGTCAAACTCTTGTAGAGCATCAAGAATAATATCACCACAAAGAAGGCATGCCACATAGATCAAGAAAGCTACACTTTGAATAAAAAGGCCACACTTCCTACGAGATGTATGCTATCATCACTAAGAAAGGAACATGCAAACAATAAGGGGTGACTATATGCCCCCCCTTAAAATGTCAACATTCTTGCAATGCTGATATTTTAAGGAGAAAAGAGGTGAATAAGGGATCCTTGAAAAGAATACATGCCTCCAAAAACTATTTATCCTTGTTTGCTAAGCATAGAGACAAGGACAATGACACCAAGGACTATCATGTTGCTACCATGAAAAAATGGTTGTACTTAAGATTGTACCACTATGAATGACAATGATCAAAATAAATAAACCTACTAATGCCACATAGTGATGAACAACATGATAGGATTCAAATCATTATCAATTAGAGGAAGTAGATGCACCAACACAAGGAAGAGGACTACAATCCTTAAGATATTGAATTTTGTTACTCAATCCCTAACATTCATTAGTTGAATCACCATGCACTCAATGGTATGCATAAAATGAGCTTTTATTGTAGAATTTATTTCATGTTTTTGGGGAGAGAGATATCAAGCATGCATTGAGAAGCCTTAACCTTTGATACTCTTGTACTCTAGATTCACTTTTATTTATTCTTTCCTAATCCTCTCTAGTCTCCAATCTCCACTTATATCAATCCTTGTTGTTAGCTTCTCTTCTTTCTATCCTCACTCAATCCTTCACTTTTTCCTATTTTATCCTTCCATAACTCAATCCTTCTCTCTCTTCCTGCTCTGCAACTACTTCGCTCTACTCAACCCATCACTTTTTTGGCCTACTTTTATTCACCATGACCAAACCTGACCAACCTGAATCCCTTCACCATAATCACCCAATGCATCTTAAAACATATTGACTTTTTGTTTTCATCAACCTCAATCAAATGCCAACCGTCTTAAAACTAATTTTCCTTTGTATTCTCTCAAACTGCTCAACCCTCTCTTGTTTAACTATCGATTCTCATAGTGGACCCAGAAGGAAGTCTATGATTTGAATGATTGTAATAGGGATCTCAGCAATAGAGTCAGTGATTTGGAGCAAAAGGTTAGCTGGAGTTGCAATGAGAAGGATGGACAGGACACCTCCTTACTGGGGAAAAGACAACAGATGCAGGAGGAAAGATTAACAAAGCTGGAGAGCAATATGTCCAAGATTGGCCAAAACATCAGGGCCACTGTGACGAATAATTATAAAATTCCTAGGCACAACACCATTATTATCAATGCTATGGTGGAAAAGTTGGAAAAAAATCAAAAGGGTTCCTTGGTCGTGGACTTGGATGCGGACAAAGGTTGTAGCAGAGCTACTGTTGAAGGGGTTTCGACTCACACCCGTACTAATATGAAGAGGAAGGCCCCTGCTTCTCCACATACGGTTCAAATCCTCAAGCAGGGGTTACAGGATATGAGTGAAGTTGAAAAGGAAGCTGATGAATTGATGAAAACCTTGGAGTAGTGCTGCTGTTGTTGTTTCTAGCTTTTTGGCGGTCCTTTTTTGGGCCCTGTTGTCTCTCTTTGCTGTCGTTTCCTTTTTTGGGACAGTTGTCTGTTTGTTTGAACTTTTTTTGATCTATCTTTGTTCTTTTTAACTCTGTGGTTTCAGGTCCATGTAAAACCTATTTTTTCCTTTTCAAAAACTATCAATTCTCATTTGCCTCAACCATCAACATTTAACTATAAATTTCCAACCATACTCAATTGTTCACCTTTTCCTACCGATGGCAGCTAACCGATTTACCTCTCTTCCTATCAATGTTTATGTTCCTATGGTGATAGGAACTTCCAACTATCCATATTATGTCAATGCTCTTGCATCAAAAAACTCTTTCCTAAAAAAACCCCACTCTAAAAGTTTCTCAATATTTATTCAAAAATCAACAATATTATATTATACTTGTGTTTCCATGTACCACAAAAAAGATTATAAAATCATTTGTTTTTAAAAATGTTATCATCATTCTATGTTATTTGTGCATTTGGCTACTAATATCTCAATATCTTTGAAGATCAAATGCAACGACTATCTCTACTATCTAGAAAGACAAAAAAAGGATTATAGAGAACTCCTTAGACTAGAATGGATGTCTAAAATCTTATCATGAGGCTCTAAAAGTCATTCCAAAAGAAGCCAAATTGTAACAACACATTAAGGATCCAAAATTAAATCGTTAATCTACAATTCTACAATGGAAACAAGTAGGAAAAGTATCTTTCTCTCCATCCAATGGGTTTTATTTTTATTTATTTTGATTCTATGGAGGATAGGGAAAATATCCATGTACAAAGTCCTTAGTATTAAAATAATATAGGTCTCTTTATGTGTAAATGGAGAAATAATTTGGATGCTTCTTAAGAGAAAAGAATTATTGGAAATTGAGACAAAACTTCATATCTAAGAATTCTAATCAATCCCTTACATTGCTATAGCTATATAAAACCTTTCAATCAACTAACTGCCTATACCCACCGAACAACTCACCTCTAATAAATTAAGTGATGACAATAATCAGTTACATTATTATCTAGTAACTTATATTAAACATTGTTGTAACATCTCTCTTTAGTGCTAAGAAAGGAAACATTATGATTGCCCATAAAATCTCATTCGATGTTGGTTTCCACCAATAATGCATCCTTAAATCAAGGAAATTAATACTCGCTAATAATCTATGAACAACCTCAATCATTTAATGTCTTTTTGACTGAAATCTCTTTAAGCGTGAAATCGATTTCAACATTTTGGATTAAAAAGGAGCCAATAATTCATCTTGAATAGAAAATGTGTTATTTGGAACAAGAACCATTTCTATAATAGGTACTTCTGCAAGGGTTCCATTCACAAGGAAAGACTAGAAATAACTGAATAGCGGGTTATATATGCAAAGATAATGGAAAGAGATCCTCCCGCAAGTTTTTGTTTTCACAGGTAATACGATAGCCACAATAACTCCATATATGGCCACAACTTCGCACAACATTACACTAATAAGATTCTTGAATGTAATGCGAGGTTCGTTGATAGCCACCCCAATAAGACTGCTCCCCGTTATATATATATGCCCGAGGCAACACTCAATATAGAAATCCTATTGGCAATGCCGATGACCACAGTAAAATACATATATGGAAATATATGCCCCAACGCATACACCCACGAACTTGATTTCTCCATCACGTCGACTACTCGAATCTTATTGCTCTCGACTACAAATCAATTATACGAAATAGGCTTTAATTTTTGAGCAAATTTGACAAGGGTTTTCCCAACAAACAATTCAAGTTACCTCTCTAAACAACTATCTCCTCACATAGGGAATAGCAGAGAAAGTTATTGATTTTGTGGGCTACATTGAAGCTGTATGATGGCACATGTTTGAAAACCAAAGTTTAATATTAATGGTACTCGCTCGTAGCTATATCATGCATCATTCACATCGTGTAACATTTGAATGACCATTCGTGGGCCATAAGTAACAAAGAATTTATGCAGTCGATAGTCGTCGATTTTGTATGCCATGAGTGTCATTTCTACGCCTGTTGAAGTCAATCCGGATAGATATACCTATATGAAAATCTAGGTATTGACCACGATAATGCATCTAGTTTCTGTAACTGAATATCATCCATGCCAACCATATAGAAGTGGGAAGAAGCTATTCTCCCCACAAAAATGCATGTCTTAGATATGATAACATCATGCCCCATTCCCTCATACGGTGGCATCATGATGAGATAAGATTGACGACAAATGTTTAGCCTTGTGCCGTTAGCAACTACCCCTGGGTGGTGGCATACGTTGGAAAACCATTTAATGAGAAGATGGACGTGGTCGTGTATGACGACCTAGTTTTGACATAATGTTTTGAAAATCATATTGGTCATTACGAAAGCTTCACTAAAACGCGGGGGTCTTGCAAGGGAGTGGCATGCATTTGGAGGAAGAAGCAAAGTCAGTTTCAATGTTGTAGACATCTGGAAGGGGGAGCAATATCGGGCAGGTAGGAGGTATGTATATTTGCCACAAGTTTTTTCCATTTTTCCATTCTATAAATAGACTGTGAAAAAGTGAATGGAGGATGGATGTGAAAAGGGGTTTTAATTTATATTCAGCAAAGGTTTGTAAGTCTGTTGGTAAATGATATTTGGAATTTAGATTTTTTATTTTTTTTAAATCTATAAAGCATGCCATTATTGTAATTACAAAGGTTTGATTGAAAGTGGGGGACCTCGCAAGGGGGTTGCAGGTATTTGGACGAAGAATCAAAGTTGGTTTCCTTGTTGGAGATGTTTGGAAGGGGGAGCAATAGCCAACAGTTAGCATGTATGTACATCTGCCACAAATTTTCGTCATTTTTTATTTCAACATACAAACTATTAAGAAGTAAATGGAGGGTGGGTTGTGAAAAGAGGTTCTAATTTATATTTAGTGGGGTTTGCATGTCTATTGGTAAGTGACATTTGTTGGCCTTATGTATGCAATTTTCTAAGGAGAACAACCACTTTCATTGTCCATATAAAGTTCCAAAGATGTTTTCATGCTTTTCTATTGAGGGTTTCTAAATTTCATGAATTTCATGTTCACACCATCTATTTGTAGATTATATGAATATTCAAGACATACAATAGGAAATAGTGTGTCGGGGTTTCCTATCTATAGTAGTCTATGAATGATCATGTAGTAGAATGTAAATGGCTACTGGATTATTTAAATGTTGTTGATAGTTATCACATTTGTGCTAATTATATGTTGATTTCATATTGTATGTTTTGTGGGACAAACTATGAAAATTTAGCACACATTAACGAAGGCTAAAACTAATAAACTGGGATTTTGTGCTTTGTGATATAAATTTTAAAGGTGAATTTTATTATATTCATACTATGCAAATAACAACTTTTAGTTACATTCATATTGTCTATAAAATTATAGGCTGCAAAACACATAGTTTTTTGCAATCTGTAACTCCTCTCTGTGCTCTCCACCGTTTACCTTTGAACAAGAAAAATCATATAATTCACAACACACACTGTTTTCTAGCCTACAATTAATTTGTTCATTTTTATTTTTAAACACTATCTTATTGAAAAACAATAATTATTAGAATTTAGATTGGAAATTTATTGATGTCATCCTGCATCTCTCATGGACATTGCACACAATCTACACCAGAAAGTGATGGATTCTCGATGAAGACAACATAGAATACAACATATTGGTGTGTTTTCTAGTAGAACCTTGAAATCCTCTAAAGGATAGCAAACTGTTATGCTTAAGAATCTTCAAGATTAGTGGCCAACGAATGGGAGATTGAATAAAAACCTCTTTCTCCCCTGCATTTCAGGCTTTGTTAAACTTGGGAGATTGTCATGTCCCTAAAATAGAACATTAAAATAACTAAGTGTGGAGATGCAAATAAATAAAATAAATGAGAAATTACCTATTTACAAATATTAACAATTTAATATTACTATCATAATATAATATTAACAAAATGAATAATAGCAATTTAAATATTATAATTATCAAATATAACATTATAAATATAAAAATAAGAAATATTAGCAAATTTAATTATAATCACCTAAGATGATATTATAAATATCATAATAATAAAGATAATTCTCACAAGAAAAATAATATAAAATAATACTAATAAAATATATAAAACAAGAAATATTTAAATAAATAAAATATACTAAACAACAAATAAAGGAATCTAAAGGTATTGATTCCTATGGAGGCATATTAACCATCCTTAAACAACAACGATTTCCTAGTAAAGAAGGCATTGTAATTAACAAATAAAACAAATGGCAATCACCACATCAACAGCCATGTCTAATGAAAAGAGCAACTACCATATGCAAGGGTTACGTAGTTTCTAGAGAGGTGCGACTAATTCCCAAAAGGCATGAAGCATGAAGGGTCGTGCCTATAGGCAGATCGAATCATTTACATAAAGCAACCAATTTAAAAAAAAAGCATGAATATTGAATAGAATGAAGAGGAAGGAAAAAGGAAAATACGGAAGGAGTATCTTCCACAATCTGGTAGTCATTCCAAAAACATTTAATCACTAAAACCCAAGATCGTGGCTGCAGGAGAAGACGGCTATCAGCAGATCAATGAATAAGGTAAGGAATAAATATTTGTACTATAGATAGTACATAAATAATAAATAAGAAATAAAGATAAATACAGTCAGTGTATGATCACATTCTGATATATTATAAAATACAGTAAATAAATATAGTAAGTAAATTATATTATAAATAAACAACCACAGTTTATGATGGAAATTAATAAAAGAATAAATAAATGATATTAAATGAATAGATTAAGAACATGGTAAAGGTTGGAGTTGGAGATATATATATATATATATATATATATATATATATATATATATATATATATACTTGAGATAAATATAACTATATTAGACATAAGAGGTTCTGAATATCCATGTATAATTCAAATGTTGCTAAATATATTTTCGTAATGGTTAAGTATAGAGACTTATAAACACTTCAATAGTAGGGGAGGGGACCATACAAATTATACAAATAATATATAGTTGCAATTGTCCAATAATAAGTAATAATGACTCTATTACGATAAATGGTATAGTAGAATATCGTCTTTGAAATCTTGATAGACGTTGATGTCTACCTAATGTGTTAGTGAAATTATATAGAAGAGCCAATCATAAGTGTGATAAGGCAGAAATAAATAATCCTTTGACAAGAAAATGGAATATTTATTTTGTCTTGACCCTATTAGATGCTATCACTGGAACTTACTGATCTTTAACATTTCTAATGTCTTTCTGAGAAACACTTGAGTGATAGATTCAGGTCAAAGTACCTCCGCAAGGAAGGGATCATTTCAAATGGTGAAGAAGAGCCTCAACAGGTCAAATCCAAGTAAGAGTAAGTATCCAGAGGTAAGTATTCTCAACCGACTAAAGAGCATTAAGGATGATATAATCAAATTTGAGTTATTAGGGACAATGGGTTAAAGTGTAATACCTTACCCATTTCTTGTTAAACTAAATATCAATGAATGTAATGAATCACTCCATTATGTGATGATGGGTAAATTCGGTTAAATGTAATATGATAGCTAATGCATAGAGATTAAATGATACTTTCTAATGTATGTTATTTGTCAAGCCACAATAATATTGCTTACAACAATTATTGTAACTCATGGAGCTTTTATGGCTCTGCCCTGAAGAATAGATTTCAAGCTCAAACTCTCTTGCTAGCACTCAAAATGGACTGTGTGTTTGTGGAGGGGAAGAGCTGGTAAATCGCCCACTGATGGATGATCCCAAGATGGGTGGAACACCTTGAGGGAGTCCACTTTGAGATGCGTTCACACGCCCCTTAACACAGTAAATTGCCGTCCCATGAGGCTAGGAAAGAGGAGACAAGGAAAAATTCTATTCCAATTAGGAGAAGAAGTCATAATTGACCATGTTAATTTATGGTTTAGATGATAATGCCTTTTGGATTGACTTATTCCTAATATGTGAAACCTAAAATGATCTAATCATGAACAAGAAATTATGTGCATTTTTATGTGTCTAATATGGTGACATTATAGAGATTAATTCCATTAGTGTGCTTTTAGATACTTGTCTATGAATTTATGAAACAAAAAGTAAACATATTATTCTCCTTCAAATGCTTAACAGGCACAATACCCTAAAGGTTTGGCTGACCTTCATGACAATGTCTGAATTAAACATGAGAGATATGATTCATTAAATTCCACACACACCCACAACAAAACTGATAACTAAATTTGATTTAAAATATAGCTACTCACAAATAATCTCAAGAAACTATAACATTAAAGACTAGTACCTAAACCCAGGGTGGAGTCACCTAAACCATAAAATTTAAAACTCATTACAGCTTTCACTCTGTCATAATTATGCCTATCATATGATGCATTACACCATTGATACTAGAAACCAAACTAGTCATACTTTAGTAATCCAAGCATATAGTTGCACAAACCTCTGTTTATGTTAATACAATTTAATTCATTCTTGGAATGAAAGTAATGACACAAAAAAAACATTCAAGGAAAAACAAGAAGGAAAATAGCAGAAACCCTTGATTTCTTATATTTATAATATGTGCAATGTGTACAATGGAGACAACCAACTCAGAATATATGATCATTTACTTGCAAATATAAAAATGTTGTGAATAAATTATTGATTTACATGACTCAAAAAACATCAGAAACCTAAAATCAACACTATACATTTCAAACCCTATTACAAAATATGCTTTCTCATGAGATATAAAAGAATGAGCAACCTCTTTAGAAAGAAGCAGAAATTACACTTTAAAGACGAGGAATTTCTCTGATTGAAACTCTGCCCTCCATCTGGCATCACTCAAGTTCTCGATCCATAACCGCCTCAGCTTGAAGAATTCCAATCCACCCTTTGATTCACACCTCTTGCATTTTCCCTTGCATTTTATTACCCTGTAACAAAAAAAATTCTCTACCAAGAAAACTCATCATTCTTTATGTCATGCTGCTGAAAATTTGCTCCATTTTTATTTTTCTCTATGGTTGACAATATGCTATTCTTTACCGTGAAAATCCCTTTCATTATCTTCACTTTGCTATAAAAACCCCTCACACTTGTGTATTTCACCTTTGTATTTAACTTTCCATGCCTTTTACATTTAAATTTTTTATATTTCAATGCCCAACACTTTAATTTAAATCTTAACCTTTGTGAAGGCTTTAAAATTTAAATTTGTTGTAGAAGGCCATCTACCCATGAATTCCCAATAGTAAAAGTTTTTGTGTAATACCCCTCTATTTTGCTTTCTGGATGGACAGTGTGTCCTTGGATGATTTGATGTGTTTTTTTGGTTATTGAGATGTTGTATCATATTTGTGTTATTTGATCACTATTTATAGAGCAATATTCTATTTGTGTGATGTGATGTATCTGATCTGATACTTTATTTGACATGTTTTAATTGGCGTAATGATGACTAGTAATTGTAACATGTAATCACATGAGATATTTGTTTATGATGGAACTGTCAGTCTATGATGAGTGTAGTGGTGAAGGGGACGAGATCGCATCACTCGCTTGTGAGTGCCCTACGATTTTGAGATTTCCTCTTCACGGTGTGTTTATTTATCATATATATGCATGTTTGATATACTCTTTATTCGCAGGTTGATAGGTATAGGACATCGACTCCACTTGATTTCACAGGTTTGAGCGTGTATGTTGACCAATGGTAGTCGATTGGGAGATAGTAGCTAGGTTTTCTGTGCCAAGTCGTCACTCTAGTCATAGTTTGTCGTCGGGTTTAGCAGTTTTGATTTGGTTCATTCGTCCTTGTTTAATTATTTAATTTCATATTTTAAAGGCTATTAAATGGTGGGTATAGTTAAAATGATGATTTAACATATCTAGTTTCAAGGTTGAAATGTTATTTATTTCATTGATTAATTTGATCTAATTAATAAAATAATTTTTAGTTTATTGATTAACTAGGTTGAGGGTGATAAATTAAATGAAATGGTTGTTTTAGCATTATTGTATATTAAGATTCAAATTTAAAATGGAAATGGAAAACATGTTAGATAGTCAAGATAAATGATAATAAAAATAGAAATGTGTTTAAATTTCACTTTTTAGAAATTTTGGATAAAATATATATTCCTTACAACTTTGGGATTTTGGTTTTATATGAAATTGTGAAATGCATGAAATATGATTTTGAAAGCAATTTTTTTTTAAAAAAATAAAATTAAAAATGGAAATATCCTCCAAATTGTTCAATAAATTTAGTGGGTGGGATATTTTAGGGGTTTGACAAAAATTTGGGGAAGTTCTATTTTAGAATTTTCCATTTCATATTATTGGAAGTTTTGATTTTTGGTGGAGGGTTTTGCTGTGGCTAGATTTGGAGTTGAAGAAGAGATTTGGAATCACCATTGTTAAAGTCTTCAAGCTTGGGGAGAAAACACCAGGTTCTTCTTCATTTTTTATTTTCATTTTTGGAATAATCTTCAAATTTCTTTATTCTGTTTGAAAATTTTTTAAATGCTATTTAGATGAAAAGAAAAACCATGAGAAATGGATTCAAATCTTACAAACTATTGTTGGAAAATAGAAAGAAAACCCACAAAAAAAATCTTCATTTCAAACTGATAGTCTAAACTCTTGTTGTATTGCCAAATTTAATTCTGTTATTGCAAAAATTTGTTGTTCACTTGCACAATTTGGCTGGGAATTAAAATTTGGGTATATATTTATAAATATACCTGTGCGTATGTATATATGTATAGATATGTACACACAGATATATTTACAAATATATATTGTGTTCTTTTTAATTTTGTTTTCTGGAAAAAAATTCTATTTATAAAAAAATGTAGTCAGGAAAATATAACAGGGGATGCCTTTTTCTTTTGTTTTGTTGGCAGTTTCATTTTTTTTAGAAAACCAGAAATATATTAAAAAAAATATATTTCTTTTGTGTGGAGAGGGGAGGGTTATAGCCCTGCTACCCCCTCCACAACGCCCATGAAGGGCGCTGCTTCCACAGTGCCCATGGGAGGCACTGTGTAAGCAGTGCAACTGCCTTCATAGGCAGCGGCACTGCTCACACAGCATACCCCATATGGGGGCTATGTGACAGCGCCTCTCCCTTTTGGGAGGGGATGTGCCCAATGGAAAGACTTTAGTTTAATTTATTTTTAAGTTTTAAATTGGTTTATTTTATATTATTTTAATATTATATATATATGTTATATGCATATATATATAATATTATTTTAAAATTTAAATAATAATTATTCTTATAATAATTTATTTATATAAATATATTATATATATACTTATGTATATATATAATGTATATATGTATATTTTATATATTTTTAAATAAATTATTTAGTTGAGTTAAATTGGTTTATTTCAATGAGATTTAGATATTTAAATATATATTTAATATATATTTGTATCCATGCATAGATAAAATTTAGTGGATTAATTTATTCGAAGTAGAAATAAAGATTGTTTTATTTTAATCAAATGTGGTTATTTAGCAAGATGATTAATTATTTGTTGTAATTGGAGAAATAGAGAGTTATAGTATTAGTCTAAATTCTTGATTTTGTAAATGTAATTTCTATTACCTTGGAGTAGTTGCGATTAGTTGTAATTAATTATACTTGACTATAAGCAATATCTCCTTGTTTGGGATGGATTTAGGAAATTCTAACCTGAGTTTATTTAATTGCCTGAGATGCTTTCTAAGTAATGTTTTTCATACATTCTAGATGTTGGGAAAAAGGAATTAATTGTTTTATTTTAAGAATGATTTATTTTGAAAAGAAGAAATGATTGTTATTATTATTATTATTATTATATGAAAAGATGAAACGATTTATTGAGTTGTTCTGAATAGAAGAAGTAACTATTTTATTTTATTGTTATTTTAAAAAAATTAAGAAATTGAACAGATGGTTTAAGTATCATCTTTTGTCTGAAAGAGACGTCACTAAGTAAGTTTTATTAAGGCTATAAATTACTAAATGTTAATGAAGGAAGTGGATTTTGGAAATCCAAACATAGATTTGATCCCTGGTTGATTTCCCTTCTTGAATGTATACTTCATCTATTTTCGCATTGGGGAATTTGTTTTGAAGGGTTGTTAAGCCTTCCATAAGGGGTTTAACTTTTGGGGTTGCATTATCATGTTACTCAACCTTTGTTTTTCCTTGGGTAGTGCATATAGTGGTATCTTGTGGTTTTACCCAGTTTCCATGAATGGGGATGGTTTATGCCTCCTTTGGTTCAGGAGTGGATCATGTGTTTTGTGCCTCTTGTTGAAGGAGTGGGTTGTATTTTTGTTGCCTCCAGTGTTTGGAGAGGGGTTTGACCTTTGTTGCCTCTAGTGGCTGGAGAGGGTTTTGACTTTTGTTGTCTCTAGTGTTTAGAGAGGGCTTTGACTTTTGTTGTCTCCAGTATTTAAGAGTGAAGTTCTTTATGTTCCTCCTAGAGTTTAAGGTAGTTTTTATCATATTGGTATGCACTTGGGATTCTCTTGATGGTTGGTTTTGTTTGGTATGTTTTCAAGTAGAAGAGTGGCTTCTGTTAGGGGCTATAGCCCAAAGAGGTAAATTGGGAAACCTTCAAAAGTGGTTTAATCAAGTGATAAATAAATTAATGTACTTAGAAGTTAGTTATTATTTCACACTAATTAAGATAATTGAGCCTTGCTCATGGATGCAACAGCTTGTATAGGCTTGGGATGAGATGGGAAGGCCTGGAATGGCAAGGTCATCTATCTTGTCCTTACGAGAGGTATTTGATTCCATATGAGTGATTATAGGTCTTAGGGATTAGGTGAAATTTACAAGATAATAACCCATAGTGGGGCACGGAGGCTTTAGGAAAGATTCGAGGGGAATCCCCATGTAGGCTATGTGATGACACTCTTTCTACAACAACAGTTGGTATTTGGTTTTTTATATATGGTCTTCTTATCATACTTGATCTGTTTTATTTTTTGAAGCAATGTGACCTTTGTCAATAATGTTGGAGTTGTACTTATGCTATTCTTATGGTTGTATGGCTCATGTGATTGGATGTGTTAGTGTTAGTTATCC
>VDFB02135454.1:0-17241 GCA_007258455.2 Sequoia sempervirens
AACAATATATGACTAAATAAACTACTAAAAGTTGCATATATGTGACTAATTTTGGTCACGTGACCATTAGTAGTTTATTGCCGGTCATTTATAACGCGACCAAATTTATGACTAAACTATTTTAGTCATTTATTTAGTCATTGATTTAGTCATTGATTTGGTCATTGATTTGGTCATTTATTTAGTCATTTATTTAGTCATATATTTTAGTCATTAATTTTAGTCACGTGACTATTTTAGTGGTTTATTTGTAGTCATTTATAACACCACCAAATTTATGACTAAACTATTTTAGTCATTTATTTAATCATTGATTTGGTCATTGATTTAGTCATTTATTTAGTCATGGTAGTGATTTGTTCAGTCATATATTTGGTCATTGATTGTTGTTAACTGGTCATTTATTTAGTCATGGTAGTCATTTATTTAGTCATTACTTTAGTCATATTTAGTCATTAATTTAGTCATGTATTTAATCATGTAAGTCATTACTTTAGTCATATATTTAGTCATTACAAATCAAATCTAACTTAATTAATCCTCACAAATTAATGCATATAAACTTCAAGTATCATAGGTATTCAAATGTTGAAGAAGCACCATGAAATGACGACTAAAATTCTTGAACAAATATGATTGATAAAACACAAACACAAACAACACAGTATTTATGAGTGGAGAAAAAACCACTCTAAAAATTTGCTTTATTAAGCCTCATTGGAAAATCAAAATCTCATTGGTTACATTCAATGTCTCAGTGACACTGTACAACTTATTGACACTATATAAACAAAATACTCTTATTTTTATATACTTATACTGTTTTCCCCTTCCTTAATTGTAGTCCTTTTGGAAGGGCAACGACCTCCTATAGGGGCTTGACCCATTTAATCCCCTTGCAAATCCACAGCTTTCCTGCCGCTATTGGTTTCGGCTCCTCCAAACTCTTCCTCGCTGGTATTCACCTTTTACTTCTCCAATTTGGAGCTACAACCTGAAATAAGGTTTCAAAATTAGTACGTCAAAAACATATTTGGAAGTATATTTTTATCAGATATTGTAGTTGCAAGTTCCACTAATTATAATAAGATAAATAGTTTTACCTTTTTGCATCAACTAATGCAATTCTGATAACTTTTAGAGGATCGACAATGCTAGCCTTTATCATATCAACATACTCAACTGCAAGTTGCAACACAACATTAAACTTATTAATTAGACTCAACATTTAAGAAGAAAAAGAAACTTCAAACATTATCAATTTAGTTTCCTCGTAGCTTTCCTCTAGCATATCTAGAACCTCTTTAGATGTTCCATCCAACTATCATCACTCCCATACAGGTAGAATTGTGTATGTCTATCAAACTATCATCTTTCCCATAGAGTTAGAGCTAAATTCATTTAGAAATATTTTCTCGCTGAGCAATCCAATTCCCCTAGCAAGCCTAACATATAGACAACCTCCCTTACATTCAAAAATTTACTCAAAGATGTCATTTTTAGTCTCAAAAACACCTTACCGTTCATTTGTCAAAACTACATAATTAATAGAAAAAAAATCAATCGAAAAAGCATGAGGAAAAATAATCTACCTCTATATTATTAGGGGTGATCAAATACTACTTAAATCTACAATCAGAAACCCTCCTATGAGATACAACCAATCCTATCAGATTAAAAAACAAGAACTAAAACCTTCTTGAGAATCACAACAACAATACCTAAAATCAATCAATGGCCAAATGTAATTTTGTCCAAACATGTAGTAATCAAAAGGCTCATGTATTGCTTTGTGATAATTAGAAAATGTGAAAGGATCCTGAAAAAAAGGAAGAAATAGAAGAAATTATGCATTTGTTCAAATGAGTAAATATAGTGTAATGTGTTAATTGTTTTTTCTTTACATCATTTAGGAACTAAAGCATAAAAAATTGCATAAAGAGGATTTGAAGCAACAAACCTCAAACTGTAACAGAATCTGGTTAAAAGTTGTTGAGATGTTTGAAAGGACTATTTATTTTGCATTGGGATTCCCACTCTCAAAAACTTGACAAAGGCAATCCAGATACATGACCATTAGAAAGATAGAAAATTATCACATTAAAGAGAGGAAACAACAAACACTCTGTTAAAATTCCATTCCTGCCTCAAAATCTACTGCTTTGCAAGAAAGAAAAGCATTTCAGGCAATTCCAAAGCAATACTTTCATATTTTTTTATTAAACATCAATATAAAGACCTTTGTTTTGTTGCTCTTACAGGAATTTTTTAACTGGGAATGAAACTATTTCAACATTTAGAAAACCACGTTTGACAGGTATACAAGGTATTAGAAATGCAAACTTACAAACTATTTGCAAAAATGCTTTTACATTTTAAGATAGAGAAATTTCATTTTGTGGACTTGCTTTAGTGGAAAAGAAAAAGCGGAGTTGATGACCATCACCAGCCAGGCGTGTGGCTTCAGGAAGGTTTAGAAGGTTGGTCGCTATCCTTATTCAAGGGTAAAATCTATTACTAGGTCACTGACAACACTGTCTCAACTCCAACATCCAAACTAGGTTGGGATTCTTGTTGTCTATGTAATAAATGAACAAAAAATGAATTTAAATGTAGGTTAGTGTTGTTGTAGCAGATTCTGGAAACATATATTGTGTTTACTTGGTCATTGTATCATTTTCTGAGTTCAAACACTTCATATCTGCTCATTACAGTGTTGGAGCCTTGTTTTTATATGCAAAATTATGTGTTTTTTTGATAAATCTGTGTTTCAGATTATTGTGCACCCTTGCTGAGCTGATAGAATCACTTAGCCACCTTGTGAAACATGAGATGATCTCCCTAAGTGTGGGCTCAGATGCTAGAGATCAACCTCCAAAGAGGGTTGGTTCCCTTGGAAACTTCACCTAATTACCCTATCCTACTGCTGCATGCTAAAAAAAGGGTGAGAAGGAAACATGAAATGAAACCTATGACTCAAAAAGGTGATGCACCAAAATGATCTCAAATCTACAATGTTGTTTCAACTCACAACATGATTAAATGAACAAGTTGTTTCATGCACAACTCAGGTTTATACATACTTATACATTAGTATTTCATAGGAAAGATAAAGTTTTCTCAATCCTAAAAGGAAAAATTAAAAACAGATATTTTCACAATTAGAAGTTGTTCAAACTATTGTCATAACCTATGGCCTGCATAAGACATGCATATCTCTACAAAAAGGTGTTGAAGGAAATGAGACATACATTGAGGATTTATATGAAATCACAAAAAATACATCAATCATTTATATTTGCACACAAAATATAGATTAGAGAAGGCAAAATAATTGCCTTTTATTGATCCAAAGAAGTGTTACATACAGCTGTGCAAGCTTGAAAATGGAGTTACAAATCTGCTCCAGCTTGAAAGAACTCTAAAAACAAGTTACAATGCAAAGCTAAGAGAGAAATAACTAGAGAAAAATCTATCCTTAGGCTTGCTTATAAGCTGCTCAACAGTTGCTAAATAATAGGAACATGTGTTTGCATCAGCTTGCTAGGTCAAACTTCTTTGAACATCCAAAATAGTTACCCCTACTTTGCAGCCCCTTAAAAAGCTCCAAAAAGGTGTTTGACTGAAGAAAAGTTGTTATTTTGACCTTCTCTATCAACCAAGTTCCTTGAACAGCTCCTAAATGCCCTCAAAAGGTTCAAAACTAAGTCAAAACTACCCTATATTCTCTCAACTTGTTGCACAACTCATTCAACCTACTCCTAGATACTTGCCAACTGCTCATGACTGCCCATTACTTCCTTTAAAGTTTAAATTGTTTCGACTTTATCTCCAAGTTCATAGGACATATGGAAAAGGTCTTGGGAATGATTAAATGCCCTAGGAGGGCATAGGATAAGCTCCTTTAATGCATTTTCAATTGCTTTATGACTCCTTGAAGATGGTCTGTCATACTTATGACCTTCATATGAGACTGTCATCTACTATCTATGATCATGACTGCCCTGTTGATATTTGACTCTGATCTGGGTTATAAGCACTAGCATCAACATTATGCTACCTGAGGACTCTAACAATGCCTTGGCACTATCATTGTTGAGTATTGACTTCATTGTTTCATGACTGTCATAGTAATGGCTCTTGTCAGTTATGATTAAACCCCCTACCACTTACAACTGTCATGAATGCTACTTGTCAACAATATGAAAGCTATTGTTTTCAAGATTTGGACAGTACTGCCATCACAATGTATGTGTTTGGCACTTGAAGAATTCAACACCCTCTTGACAGTCCCTATGATGCTCTGATAACCCTCTTAAATAGTGGACTGCATATATAAAAGACTTAATAAGGCTACCATTACTATACCTTATTCATTAGTCTTCTCTTGCAAACACTTTGAAATACTGTCATGGATTTTGTCTTCCTCCTTTGACTATGCTTTAACCTCTGTCATGTTTTCATGACATGATTAACATCTTCTTACATCACTTTCTTCACACATGACAAGATTGCAGGTATGGGTACCATCCTGGAACTCAACTCTCTCATCATCAATGCATGAAACTACAGCAGGATAGCTATTACTAATAGAAGCTACAATACCAATGTATGGTTCCTCCCTGTATACTCAATTTCAAGCCTTCCTACAGCTCTTATTGCCTTCATCAAGTTGTGGGAAAGAGTACAGACCAGGCTACAAAGTTAACAATTTTTCTCCACCCTTCCATGAATATCTTTGAATGTCAACAGCCTATCTGAAGTCACTTTTTCTGCATATGTTTCATCAGATGCCATAGGTGCAGTGTCACAATAGTGTCATCACTGGAAATGTCTTCCCCAACTCCACATCTTAGCTGAATGTTTCTGCATTCTTTTAAAAGCCATGTGATCTGTGTTTGAAGATCCTAAGCCTTCTTTAGGGCAATACTATAATTAGACTCTCTCTTACACAGATCAGCCTTCTATGTCCACTGTCACTTTTTGGGGTTTCAGTAGGGTTTTCAGTGGCAAGTCATCCTGTTCGGATGCATCATATCCTTGAGAAGCCCCAACCAATTTCTTATTGTTCTACTACAGTGGCTTCCACTACCCCTCTGTTCTTTGCCATTTACTAATCCCATCAGCTTCATCATTACCCAAAGCATCAGCAATGCTTTGTTGTGTGGAATTATCTCTTTGCTTTTCTATTTGTTCATATCAGATAATAACTGACTTGTACTAATAGAGTTGCACTCTCTATTACTAATTAATAGTATATGAATGGCTAACAATATGAAGAGCCTCTTTGACCTCTAAGGCTAGAAATACAACCTTATCTTCCCACGACTATCATATGAATATGTTAACTATGCATTCTTTTCTCTTCAACAATGTATCACTGTCACATGCTCTAATGCCCTTAAGAGGTACTGTCACTTGAGTTTGTCCTTTTTCATTGTTTGTATCTTGATAGAAATCTTGCTTGCCTACCCAACATCATAAAAGACCTCTGCTCTAGTGTCATTAGCTCACTGTAGTTTGTTATTGTCTCCCTTAAGACTCTCCTTTTCTTGTTCACTAAACTAGCTCTGAAGTCTTCAACCTATGTTCTTATGCATTCAAGATTGCCCTTTGTATCACTCTCACTCCATATAATATCATGACTATAAGAATTTCTCTGTCACTTTGCTTGATCATAGCTACTAGCCTACTACCCCTATGAAGCCCAAAATAACTGTGGTTATGAATGATGACTGTCCCTAAGTATCATAAGCAAGTTGTTGTCCTACTTGACTTCCCTCATGACTGACTTAGGGTTTCATGCTTATGAGTGCAGGTGACAATGAACATGGTCTGTCCTATGATTGTGATATGTCTTGACAATACTTTGAACCTGACCCTTATAGTCACAGGGTTCACTGCCTTTTCTGCCCCTTCTTCTGTACCTTAGACTGTGATCACTGTTTTTACCTTTATCATTTTGAAATATGGTTGTCCATAATCTACTACTCACACTAAATTGCATCCTTTCATCTGCTTTAACATGCAATTCTTTTGGTGAACCACATGCTTCCTCCAAAGGACCGCAGATATCAAATTTCTTGCTTGATTTTCTTCCTGAGACACTGTCATTATCCTTCTCTAAATCTGTGGATGACAAAGGTCATGAATGAGATCTTGCAAGATTTTTTTGGTGAGCCTTCATCATTCTAGACTTACTAACTTTATCAACAGTACTCTTTGTCTTAGGTAGCAGTAGCATCCACTAGTCTGCCTTTCACTGAGATTTGTCCTTTAAGGATATCTGCCATTGTTATTGACTTTGTCAGAGACACAGTGACTTTTCCAAACCCTATGATCCAAGCACTTTGTCAGCACTCATTGAATGGATCAGTTGCTTTGAATTTCAAACTTGTTCTTCTCTTCAAGTTTATGATATGGACCAACTCCATTTAAGATAATGTCAACCCTTAAGTTGGAGGTCCCAACTTGCACTGGTAAGTCTAATTTTGTAGTGCCAACTTTAGCTTTCTCTTCATCCAGTACATGTTTCAACACACCATGTCGAAGAAAATGATCAATAGCAGACTACAATACTTTTTCTTGAGGGAACTATCCCTGTGTTTTCAAATGTTGAAACAATGCCTGGTAAGGAGGAAACTATGGGAAAATGGCAAGAAGCCTTGCTATCATCCATCTATCTAGGAATCTTTTCTTCAACTTTATTTGATATTCTATTCTTAGACAATCCAATTTTGAAATCATCAATCTCTTCTCCCATGTAAGATCTTTCTACTTAATAATTCCTCCTTCCAACTCCTGTATTCTTTACTTAGGCGGGTCCTTCATCATTTGAACCCAAAAGAACCATTCTGCCATCAACTAAACAAGAACCATCCTCAGATTCTTTACAAGCTCCTGAAGGTAGCAATTGTAGAGTTCCTCAACTCATTGTGGCACAACATATGCTCGTTTTGATTCATTGAATGGATGTCTACACAAAAGACACTCTCCCTCCTTGGCTAGCAATTCTTTCTCTCCAATCACTATATCCACCCAAGGATACCTTTCTTTTCCATACAAATCTGTAACAAGTTTTTGGCTCAGAACTATTCTATGCATGTGTATATATATTTTATTGGCAATATATCTTGCTGATAGAAAACAAGTCTAAATCAACTCCTTGAACTTTATCATATCGAGCAAATGCTCTCGCTTTGATCTCACATTGTATGTGATGTAATGTAGTGTGTGCTTCTTCAATCTGCAAGTCTTACACTAAAACAGATAAACTGTGCTGCTAAAGTGGAACAATTTCCTAAATTTGAGTGCTTGCAGTTGCAGCAGCCTCTGCTATTACTTTTTTCGGCATGGGAGTCCCTTGACAATAAGACTAAAGTGCTAAGAGAATTGGTAAGTGTGAAAACAGATCTTTTAGAGTACTAAACAATTCTATAAAAATGTGAGATCCACGTGCGAGCTTTTTCAAGTGGGTAGAGCATCGTTGCGAATAGATTTCGATTAAAATAGGGGAGAGGACCCAATACCTGAGCATGTTTCAATAGTTGTGATAGTAGTTGTTTATATAATGTCCAATGGTTGTGACTTGACTACCCATAATTAAACAAAATGTATTCCTTTGATCTAAAAAGCAACCAATCATGTGATTCCACATCGGCACTCAATAAAACATGTTGTGAATGCACAAGTATTGGTCTCACTTTTTTTTGGGCCTTTTTGGACACCTTGACAAAAAGCATGCTGATGTGGCATCATATTTGATGATGTGGCCCTGAAACCTTAGTTATAAGCAGGGGACTTGCCAAGGAAGCTGCTGTAAAAAATTGGGAGTGATTTGAAATTTCCACGTAGGATAATTAAAAGCACGAAGTTAGGGTGCACAACTACTGGGTCCTCTCCCCTAGATACGGAGGTCTTTTCCCTCTCTCTTTCACCCATAAGATTGTCTGATAACTCTCAAATACTGAGTTTTAATATGTTTAGTTGTAGTTTGTTTTTGAAAGTACTAAGTACAAGAAACAAAGGGAGGGAAACAAGTTATAGTGTGCATATTAATTATCTTGAATGTGGAATTTAAGATAATTAATATGCTCTGAAAGAGATGAGTCAGGAAAAAAATTATTCAGAGCATATTAATTATCTTCCATATTAACTATTGTTCAGTAACCTTATTACAAACTTTAATTAAATAATTTTGAAAGAATTCAAAATTATTTAATTAAAGTTTTGAATGTGGAATTTAATTTTGATTGGATATTAATGTCCACAATTGGCCAGAAATAGCCAACAAAACTGACACAAAGAATAAAACTAAAAACTACAAATATAGCATGCCGTTTGCATCTCCAGCAAAGTACAGAATAATAATTAAACAAAAAAGTCAAAAGTCCTGAAACCATAGAGCAACAAATGTAACATCCGAAATACAAAAACCTTAGTCAACTAGCCATTCACATATAAGAATAATTGTAATATCCTAAACACAAAAAGCAAAGTCAAATACCAACTATGCTCACAGTTGTAACAGCAGGGTCACATGGAGCCATTTAAGATTTTTCAAGGCCTGTGATTTTTTTTCTGCATTATTTCAAGTAATAACTAAAATGTAATCCTTTTGTAATTACTCAAATTGGAAGTTAGATCTAAAAGGAAAGTAAAAGGGGAAGAAAAATGAAATGTACACCAACATGGTAAATTTGTTATTAGATAGCAGCTACATAAGTTCAGTCCCCCCTCTCCATCTACAATAGAATTTGTTGAGAAAGGTGTCTCAACCTTTCATCCTAATGCTCCATATTTATTTATTATTTTTCCCTCACATGAGAAAAAGGACATCCCATTTTGAGGTGGCATTCTTGGCCTCATGTTGGAATGTGTGTAGGAAGTTGTAAAAGCATCTAATTTCATCATAATGTATAAAAACATCTTATGAAATAGGAAGATGGGAGTTGTGTATGATAGATTCTATGGCACATAAGAATATGTAAGAGTGGAGTTACAACTTTCAATGGATTTGAATATGCTCAAATGGAGCTCATATTTTGAGGGGGAAACTGTGATAACTTATTACAAGTCATCACAAGGTGTAGGAATCTGCTAAATCTAGTCTATTGAGCAACTCATGGAATATGGCATTAAAATCTGGACCAAAGATAGCATCACTTTTGGGTCATTGTTTTGGCTCATGATTTTGGTAAACCACACTTGGTTTGTGGTTTGAGTTTTATCTATTTATTGTGTGTTTGGGTTGAAATATGCATAGTGTCCTTTGCAGGTATGATTATTGTGCAAGAATTACTCCAGATTTACGTGTTGATGCTCAAACACTAAAATAAGCACTTAGATTGTATGAACTATGCCTAAAACTATACTCCTATAACCAGAAATGATCAACTGGTGACTTCAACCCAAAATGCCACCAATTTACACAAGTCCAACTTGGAGTAATTTTCATGCCAACACAACCAATATTAATGAGCATATAAACTACAACAGATCATTTCTTAAATGATACGGCCAACCAAATGGCCTATTCAAAAGTTTTCAAAACTATGGCTAGTTACAGCCTGCACTATCAAATGAAATCAACTTAAAATATGTTAACAATTAGTCTTAGATAAGTATATCTTGCTTGGTAATTGTGCAGCCTTAACAATGTTAAACAAATCAGATCTTGCCTCCTAATTTGTCATGGCACCTTCAAAATTGATATCATATACTAATTTCTTTCCACATAGGTTGGCAACTAAAGAAATATCTTTCAATATACCTCAAAGAATCAACAGCCAAAGACTTTCATACTATGCATCATTCTCATAATAAAATATGCTAACTGTGAAGGAAATTAAAGTACAGCTTGGTAGTAGGTAAACCAAAATATAATATAAAAATTTCTAGCTTTCACCCAAGCTGCAATTGACAAAGAATAAACAAAAAAAAAGGAAAAGTTGTGTTAGATCTTTGTTATAAATTTGTCTTCCCGTATGGCACCTTCCTCCTAAAATTTATATGGAGCCCAACTTCTTTTATAAATTTGTCCTCTAGCCAAGAGATTAACATGGTTGCTCAATCTTCAAGAAAGGGATTTTGGCAAACAATGGATGAGTTTTCTCAAGCTCAACTCCTTTTATAATCATCTATTTGCTATTTTTAGCCCTCCAAAAGAAGTCTCTAGAATTTATTTTTCTTTTAGTTTTAATATTTCAATTTGCCCCTTGGCCTGATGACATCAAGTTAGGCTCTCTTTAAAAACACTTTCTAATATCACTTTTAGGTACTTTATAATTTAGTAATAAAATAAAAGTTGTCTTTTTATAAAATTAAAGTTACTTTTTGGGCAACTTAAATTAAATTATTTCCTTAGTCCAAAGAAAGGGACATGATAGATCTTTACATAGATATAAATTCACAACCGACCAATGAAAAAGTAAAGAATTTCATAAACATGTAATGATTATTTATACCCTTAAATCAACTAGTAGATTTATGATAACAAAAATTAATAGAAAGGTTTTCTTTGACAATGTTTTGATTAGTTACTGGTTAGAACCAATACATTCTTCCTTGGGAGATGAGTCAAAATCACAAAGTTAGTGCAAACAAGTTGTAAGTCCCTTTGCCCAAATGGCTTAAATGTGATACACTTTTTCCTTAAGAGCTTATAAATGAGATAAATCATGTTTTCATATAGATATTTAGAAATACTTACAAATCAACCATATTCCATATGTTAGATCATGAGGATTTTACATCTACTACAATAGAAAACCAAATAATAATAACAACAAAGCAACAAATGTGCTCTCAGAGATATGTAGGATCTCCTAAAATAGTGCACAAGATTGCAGTAATGGAGAAGTATATGTAAACAAGACCTAATATATTGATTTCAAAAAGAGTTAACAATCTTTGCTTTAAAGCATAAAACTTCTTAAGAAAGACATACAACATTTGACTCCCCAAATCTTTATTTTGCACTAAACTGCATTGTTATACCTAAGATAGTAAGAGATGAACAAAAAAAAAGAAAAATAACTTGTACTTATAGAAAGAGGACACTGCTCATCTCACCTGGATGATTGACATTGGTTTTGCTTAAATATTACATCTTTTGAAAACAATTATCTTCCTATTACAAAATTTTGTTACAACAGCCTAGAACAGTTACAATTGAAAACAATAATGTATAAATTAGCAACAATGATGTATAAATTTTCATTGTTTTTCACTTTTCTTTTGAATATCAGTAAGCAAGTTCAAGTTTGAAAGAGTTAATTCTAAATTATAGAAGCATACAAAAATTGTATGATAATTTTTAGACTTGTAGACCATGAACCAAATGGTTTTTCTAATTATAGTTAATGTTGCAAGCAAATACCATAAGTTCATATATATACTGAGCATTACGTTGGTAGCTAGAAGCTGCATCTAATAGTTATTCTTCCTGTATAGGATAAGACCACCTCAAGTGTGGCAAATATTCTGCCTATTCCATTGCCTACTCCAAAACTGGCTGTGCAGTCATCAACAGTTAAAATAGTTATTCCTTGACAATCTTGTCCATCTCCCATTTGGTAAAATCTGATGACGATCTGGAGAATTTAGAAGATGATAATCACAATAATTTCTAAAAACACTTATTGGCATGGATCAATTGTTGTAGCTGTGACAGTGTAGGTTGACAATGGAATCAGGGAGGTTATTTAAACCTCTACGAATTTCTATTTTCAAGTGTTACAGTTGTGATAGGTTTCCAATGGAATCACAGAGGTTATTTAAATCTTCACACCATCTTATGTTCAAGTGTTGCAGCTATGATAGGTTGCCAAAGGAATTATGGAGGTTATTTAAACGTCCACACCCTTCTATGTTCAAGTGTTGCAGCTGTAACAGATTACCAATGGGATCAGGGAGGTTATTTAAATCTATACACCCTACCAGTTTTGAAAAGGTTTTGGAGGTCCACCCTGAGAAATGTGAGAGCTTAAAAGTTGTAGGCCATATATATGCTCAGCAAGGGCAGGCAAAGAAGACTTTGGAAATTTTAAGAAAGGCAACTCACATAGATCCACGTGATTCCCATGCATTTATCAAGATGGGTGAGTTATTAATCTCTTAAGACAACAAAGTCTCTTTTGAAGAAGAGCAAAGAAGAAGTACCCATTGAATTTTCAAACAACATTGGGGTTCTTCATTCTTTTAGACCAGGGCATGTGTGAGACTAACCTTCCTGATTCCATTGGCAACCTGACTTAAACATAGAAGACTGTAGAGGTCTAAATAACCTTCCTGATTCTATTGGCAACCTGTCACATCTACAACACTTGAAAATAGAAAGTTGCAGAGGTTTAAATAACCTCCCCAATTCCATTGTCAACTTCTCACAGCTGTAGCACTTGAATATAATAGGAAGTTTTAAAGGTTTAAATAACCTCCTCGATTCCATTGACATTCAAATATATGCACCTACAGATGTGCAAATATATGACTTCAACAAGTATATATATATATATGTGTGTGTGTGTGTTAAAAACATAGAAGAAACATAGATCTTAAGAGTTCTCTCTCAAATTTTGAAAAGGTTTTGGAGGTCCACCCTAAGAAATGTGAGAGCTTAAAAGTTGTAGGCCATCTATATGCTCAGCAAGGGAAGGCAGAGAAGACTTTGGAAATTTTAAGAAAGGAAACTCACATAGATCCACGTGATGCCCATACATTTATCAAGATGGGTGAGTTATTAATATCTCTTAAGACAACAAAGTCTCTTTTGAAGAAGAGCAGAGAAGAAGTACATCAAATTAGGGTTTGTGGAAAAGTGTTTAGAATTGAACTTCTAATAGACTCATAAGCTTGAGCACATCAAATTAAAGAGGTTTGAAGTGTTGGTAGGTTGGAATTATGTCTGGAGGTCCAAGAACCAATAACCCCCTGTTGTATCCAAGGCCTAATTAAGCCTATTACAGTCTGAAACAACAAGTTTTGATGTATAAATATGTGATTTATTTTTATTTTCAGTGCATGAGTAAAAAGAAAACTTCTGACGGTCTCATGTATAGACCTACAAGCTTTACAAACAATTAGGGAAGGAAGTGCAATCAAAATAAGAAGTCTATGTACCTGGGCTTATTCATGTTAATTCAAGCCTACTAAATCCATTGCAATTACTGAAGCAGATATTTGTGTCTTGGAAAACAAAATTTGTAGTTTGGTGGCTTATAGGCGTTATAGTTGCATATTATGGACAGTCATAAGCAATTGATGAAATAAGAAAGGGCCGAGGTCGTAATTTTTTTTTTTTGATAAATTGATACTTACCAATGTGTACTGAAGGCCATTGGGGGTTGAGGAACTTTGATTTTGCAAATTTGAATATTTGAATCAATTGATTGTGAAGGAAAAGGTGAATGAATAACACAAGAATGTTTTGAGTTTTGATAGATCAGATTGAGAAAGTGAAATGTCTTCCTCTGTACTCTACATCAAGATCATACCCATATGAGAAATAGTGAAAAATAACTTTATTTTTTCTTTTGTAAACCTACTAATTGCTTTGCTAGTAGGGATTAAGTTTACACATCCACCATTTCAGGACAACTCTTTTAGGTTGTGCATAGGAGACTCGAACTTAGACATAGCTTTTACAAGTTCATTCAAAAACCAATTGTCCACAATCCTGGCAAAGACTTGCATACCCACAAAATAACAGTAGAAGAAATATATGTTGCAAGTATTGTTTTCAAGGGAAAATTTTAAATAAAATAAAATAATAATTAATCAAAAACCATTAGCCCTTTATCCAAAAGAATTTGTGGGTAGACAGAAACAATTTTTTAGGGTCTTTTTAAGTTTTCTAGATTTCAAACTTCGTGGATTAAATTCAGTGAACCCTGTGACTTAGGTCTCTACTAATGGAAACAGCTAAGGGATGTTCTTACTACCATTTTCAAGTAATCTTTCTTTCCCAAAGAAAACTAAGAAATGTGTTGGACACAGTCGGGTGCTTGTCCTATGCTTGTCTTGTGTGCCATGTTACACAAATGAAACATGCAGTGTCATTTACAAAGTTAAAAGATGGCACACAACAATAGAATACCAATGTGGCCATTTCACATACCATAGCTAAAGGAAATACAAGTCATACATGTGTCATGCATATAACTTTTGTAGGTATTTATGGAGGTTCAAAAGCCTCAAATTGAAGTACAAGCTTCTACAGATATACCAAAAGAATGCTTTGCTTACCATACATGAATAAGAAACACAGGATCACAATAGAAAAGGAATCCAAATCTATTTTCTCAATATAAAGATGATTCCCCAGTCCTACCTGTAAAGCTATGTGTTGTTGAGCCTGAGCTAAGACATTCTCTTGGTCTGGTTTTGGTTGACCACTGCTATGAGAAGGAAATAAGATGGCCTTAGTTAGATTGTCGAGAGTACAAATTAAAAACAAATAATATAGATTCACCTATATTATATCCTCATGCATATCTATACCTAGTTGTAGCACGACGAACAATCAAAGTTTTATCTCCCAATTTAGGGAAGCACATGCAATGTCTGTCATAGATGGATCCTAATATTTTTGATAAAAGTAATTAGCATCTTGAATATGACAAGAAATAATGATGCTTGATTCAGAGTATTGAAAATGCCATTTCAAATAAAATTTCTTCAAAATTTACAAAAATATCAACATGCAGAAAGGCTCACCTAGTAGATGCAAAACCCATAACCTTTTGAATTCCTGATATCTCTATCTTTACAATCACCTATACATTCACATGTGTTTTATGTAAAATTTCAGATTTTTTCTTGTCTACTATGATATCAAAAACAGACTTGAAAACAAATGTGAAAAAATTGAAGGTTCTTATTTAAATTCACCATTCTCAAAATTGAATCGCTTGTGTATTCATAGTCACACCACCATACAATGAAATAATTAGGAATGACTTTATAGTTGTCATCAGTAGGTGGAAAATTAGTTTCAGAACACTAATTGTATTGAATCTATTGAGATAAACAATGAAAATAGACTATTAATTTACAACAATATTACCTGTTTGCTTGCAGAGAACCCACGGGTTAAAGAAAACAACAGCTAGGGCATAACATTTTCTACAAATCCTAATCATTAAAAGCTACTACTTCCTGCCACACCCATTGTAAGCCTTCCCACCAGAAGAAACTGCATCCGAGTGTGACGCCGTAGCTATAGGAGCATATGGGAGAGCCAACTCAGGGCCATCAAATAGATGGGAAAAAACAACAGTTTTAATTTTAGGGGAAAGGTTTGGGAAAATTAATTATATTTTTAGGGAAAAGGTTTTCTATTGTCTTAATTTGAGACAATATAAAATTTAAAAAATAACTGAAATATTTTTAATTTCTATTGTCTTAATTTGAGATAATGTAAACTAAAAAATATAACTTAACTATCAATTTCACTTTGGTGTGCAATGGTTACACCGAAGAGCTCTGGAAAGTCAATTAAGAAATAAATTGATTTTTTTAGGTATTGGTAGATCATTTACAAAATGTTTTTGTTTATATATTATTATTATTATTATATTAAGATTATCTCTATTATATATATTATTATTAGTATTATTAGTACATTATGATATCTCTATTATATTTTTATAATATAATAATATTATTATATTAATATTTTAATTTTTATGTATTTACTATTATATTTTTTATTAATATATCAATTTAGATTATGTTACATTATTAGTATATTATATTATTATATTTTTATTAATATATTATTATTAATACTAGTAATCTATTATTAATATTAAAATTATTATGGTATTTATAATATTATATTATTATTTTGATATTACTATTATACTATTCTAATTATTATAATATTAGATTATTCTTATTATTAAATTATTCCCAGTGTAATATTTTTTTTATAAATATTATAATTAGTAAAATATTAGTATCCTAAATATTATATTATTAATAATAAAATATTAGTAATATTATTAATGATATTATTAAATTATTAGATTATTAGTATTATTATATAATATACAAAGAGAGAGGACCTGAGAAAGAGAGGGATATACAAAGAGGGAAGAGGGAGATAGAGAGAGACAAACACATATAAAGAGAGAGATGAAGACAAAGAGATATGTAGAGATGTGGATAGATAGAGTGACCAAGAGGTAAAGGGAGTGAGAGATAAGAGATATTATAAAAGAAGATTTGTGAGACTAAATTTATATGGGTTGATTGCATTTTCTTTGAAAGTTTGTGAGGACTTTTCAACAAATCTATTTTGTGGATATTCTATGATCGTAAAAAGCCATGACAACACTTCTTTAGGTAATTCTACCAAACAAGTTCCTCCTATATAATTTGATCACTTTGAGGTTAGGATCCAAGTGTCACCCATTAGATTCAAGTTGACAATGTGGATTGTCTGGTTGTTCTCCAAGTAGTGCAGGTTGCACTTCATTACTTATTACCCAAAAATGATGGGTTAAGCTCTTTCTAGTTGATGCATTGACAAGGACCTAAGTGTAGGCTAATATGTAGGTATGATGGATACCATATAGCATAGAATTAATTTTCCCAAAACATTTTTAGTGGTAAGCTATGTTGCATTGTATATTTAACTTGATACTCATACAATTTTGTGATAGTGCCCTTCTTTTGTAGTGAGATGAAATGGTCATAGTTTTTATTATATTAAATTCTAGTTCTTTGGTGTCTCAATACATAGGAAGAATTATTAGCTATCAAGACTAGAAATTACTTATATGAAAGGAACTCTAAGGAAAGCAATGGTCATGAAAGTAGATCCAACTTGCTCTTTTCAATAGATGTCTTTTTAGTGCAAATGTTACATTTTATTGTTCTTTGGTACACTAAAGAGCTGTGAAAAGTCAATTAGGAATTAGTAATTAAATATTAATTATTTATTCCACAAAACAAAATATTAATTAGTAATTTTATTTGTAATATTTTATTATTAATTATGGCAGGCTACGATTGAAAATAAGGTCTTGATGAAGGTTTTATTGTATGTTTATTAAAATGAAAATTATGGCCAAGATTTTAATAATTAATGAGCACATTTATTTAGTCATTTATTTAATCTTTTATTTAGTCATTTTTATTTGTCTAATATTATTCATTTATTTTACCAATGATTTAGTCATTTAGTTGTGATTTTACCCGATGACCAAATTAGTCACTTATAAATGACCAAATTAG
>VDFB02135457.1:0-41569 GCA_007258455.2 Sequoia sempervirens
AACCTCCCTAGATGGTATCTATTTCATCTCAAACACAATTTAAATCTATCTTATCAACACTAAGGCTTCACACTTAATAGCCAAATCTTTTAATCCCCGACAACAGTGCCAAAAATGATGGGCAAGGTTGTTGATGTCACAACTTGCATCATTTATTCATTTAATTATCAAACCAGGTGTGTCTCAGAGCTATATACGATAAGGATGGTTGTCACGAATTTTGGGGGGCTTTTACATTGTAAACAATGAATTTTGGTTTTAGTTTGGCTCATTCAAGAGCTCTCAGGAGCTCTCAGCAACTAAACTTAAGTGACTAATTCCTAAGGATTAATTTTATCTCATTTCCTAATTTAAAGTTTTGTTGACTTATTTCTGACTTCACTTGACTTGATTGAGACTGATTCATGGAAAAGACTAAAATTGATCTAATTCTTAATCTAGAGTTCAAAATTTAAATTCAATTCTAATTTACTTCAAAGGAAATCTATTTTAAGAGTTCCTAGAAAAGGAATTCTAATTTAAAGAACATAAATAAATTGCAAGGAAATAATTATTAACCTAGAAAACATAAATACTAATTTCCATGAATAAATTCCAAACAAGTTTCAGTTTCATCTTTCCATAAGTTTCCATTGATTGCTTCTATTAAACTTATTAGATAATTATCAAACTTAATTCTACAAACATCTAAATCTTAATTAACCCAATAACTTTATAAGATAATAAACCATTCTAACCATGATGAACTTTAGCTTAAAAGCGATTAAACATGGAAATTGAAAATGATTCAAATAGAATTAGCATTCCATATTCAATATCCATTGAACAAAAATAAAATAAACTCAGAGAAATACCACACAAGGTGAATTCCTTTGGTTGAGAAAGCCCTGCTCTTCCTCTGGTGAGACCTCTAACACATTGATTTGAGTTAACTTCTTATTTTCATTCAAATTCACCCAAATAGGGATGTAGAACAAAGTAGTGCAGCAATTACAAATTCTAATTGAAAATTATCTAGCTCCTTTCTAAAACCTAAAGATGGATATTTATAACTATCTCCTTATTGAATTCAAAACATTGTGTTAACTACCAAGATACAAGGCGTCTAAACTAAAGACTAAAACAAAACTGAAGATAGACAGAGGGAAAACGCCAGATCAATGTTGGGATGAGAAGTTCCTAAACTGACTAAGAGGAGCCGATTTGAAAATTTAGTTATTCATCATCCAACTGGACTGATCAGTGGTGTGATTGTCTTCATGTGGTTAAATAGGGAGTTTAACTTTATCCTTGAACTAAGTCATCAATCATCAGTCTTAAATACCTTGAATACGATCCTTAAGAATAGGATATTAATTATGATAGTAAAAGATTAAAACTATATAAGTAACTCATCATTAACACCACAAAAGCAGCATATTCAATGCAAGGTATTACCTCTAATATATTTACTAATTTATCCACACATAAAGTAAAACAAGTAAATATCAGCATATAGTCTACCGCAATTCATGTTAATTAATAATATAACCAAGTCTTTTAAACCATAAAATGATTATTTAAAAGTATTTTTGAGGCACTCATCATGATCTTCAAGACTTCAACCTAGATCTCCAATCACAAATATGCAAGATGGGAAAAACTTGTTATTTGTTAGTGAATGGGGATTTTCCTTGGTCAAGCCCCTTGTTGGTAATTAAACCTTGAAATGAAATAGAAATAATGAAGGAAATGGTGAATGAACAACATACAATGCTACAACTCACCAAACCCTTATAAAGTCTACAAACTTGTGTGCAATGGTTGCAATGGATATGGATCTTGAATGCTTGAAAGAAAGGACTTGAATGGCTTGGTTGAATCAAAACCCTACATCACAAATGTTAGCACAACAACACACATGATGCAAGAAAACTCTTTGATATGACGCTTGAATCCAGATAATGGCTCCAAATGCTTGATAGAATCTACCCTTGAATGCTCTCACAAAAGACTTGATTGCTTAGATTGCTTGATAGATTGCTTAGGATGAAAAATGACAGAACCTTGTATTTATACTTATCTATGCTTAACATCCTGAAATTAAATCACACGAAGCCAACATACGAATTCATTAAATAAAGGAGGATAAAACCAGCTAGAATTTGAAATTAAATCCCAAAAAATGACTCACGGAAGACTAAGATGCCCTAGGTGGCGTCTTAGTCCCAAGTCATAAAACTTGGGGCACAGACACCAAAATGGGGCCCAATCAGGATACCTCAAAATCAGTGTCCTGAGACCTTTAGGGGACAAAGATGCCTTAGGTGGCATTTTAGTCTTGACCCAAAAATTAGGGACACACAGATGGATTCATTAAATTATCATTAATGCATTGGAGAATTTCAAGAATAACCAAAAAAAGATGTAATTCATAGGGCTTGTGGACACAAAATAGGACCAATTAAGCCATAAAGAAGCATAAATAATGCAAGGCGGGCCCAAACAAGTGTGAAAATGAAAGGGTGTGCATTTTCCTACACTACATTTAGCCCCCACTTTAGTGAGAGGATGACCTTGCTTCAAACTCACACTAAAGTAGCCAACCACGCAATCAAGAGGGGTTCAAATGTACTAATGCTAGTAAGATAGGATGAAAATAATCAAGAGGGTGGCTAAGCCCCCAGGATTAAGATCATATGGAAACCAACATAAGCATAAAAGAACACACTTGTGGATGATATATGAATCCATAACTGGATCACAAACATACACCATCAAAGACAAGAAAAAAGGTAAAAGAAAGAGGAAAACTTCAACAAATCAAACTTCGATTGGCCTTCCAATGTGTGGATCGGCTCTAGGATATTTTTCCAAAAAGGTTTACAAGTGGAACACGTAGTCCACTATGCAAACAAAAATGCATGCTCACGAGGGCTAGTGGGAGCTAGGTGTCCACTAGGTGAGACCCAAGGGACCATATCAAATCCATATCTCCATGACTTTAATAATGTACAAAAATGCATGCTCACACAAGATAATGAAGCTAGGTGTTCACTAGGTGAGCCCCAGGGGACCATATGAAATCCATACCTCCATGACTTTAATAAGGTACAAAAATGCATGCTCACATGGGCTAGTGAAGCTAGGTTTTCACTAGGTGAGCCCCAGAGCACCATATCAAAGTCATACCTCCATGAATTTAATAAGATAAAAAAATGCAACAAGAAAGAGGGATGCTCAAAGGGATTTTTCTTAGTTCATGTGAGGTATTACTCTTAAGGGACATCGTTCCTAATGTCTCCACGAGAGGACTGATCAAAGGATAAAAGATTCAACACTTAAGCGATGCAGTGTGTCGCATCACTACTAAGGAGAATATAATATGCTAAGATAGATCACACTCTTGAAGGACGTTACTCCCAATGTCACCACAAAGAGAAAAATACATCGTGTGAAATAAGAAAATCACATCAAAGAAAGGAAAGAAAATGCAAGTGAAATCATGCCAAAATAATGTTGGCAATGTATGCCCCCACTTAAAAGAAATTTCTAACACCATGTTGTGAGCAATTACTTTAAAGTATCCAAAAGATTAAAAAAAAGGAAAAGAGGGTTTCCCCCCATAATACATAAGGGATCTATGGATTCAGGGTCAATATCTGTCTTTGTTGCAATAATATTAGAGATTGGAACTGCCATCATTCCCCAAATACACATAGAACTAGAAGAATGACACAAAGAAAGCGAAAACAAAGAAAAATAAATCCTTTTGGGTCAACATGGAAGAGACATAGGGTGTCTCAACACCTTGCGTCATCCCCAAAAGGAAAACACAAGAAGAGAAAATGAAAGTTAAAGAGAAAAGATCAGGAAAAAGTATGTGACATGTAGAAGAATGAAGGTACAAATAGAGGAATGCGCATATAGAGAGAAACATCAAACAAAACATCATGGGGGATCACGTTATGCACATGCAAGCAAAAAAAATAAAAATGCAAAAGATTAGTAAGGCATAGGCGAGTCAACCTAAAGCAAGTTATCTGCCTCCCAATCTCAGTTTGTATAAGCAAAAGGTAGATAATGAGCTGAAGGGACAACAACAAATGTCTTACTAGGTGTGAACCCTAAATCTGCATTACTTCAAACAATGACCAGCATTAGTTTAGTTAGTCAATTTAAAATAAGCAAACCCAAGATTCCTATGAAATACTTAATCATGTTAAATATGCAAACAAGATAAGTAGAACAAAAACAACTAAATGAAAGAACATAAAAACATGATCAAACCCTCTCCCATAGTGGATTTTCGCTACTTTGATGTGGAAAGTAGCAATTTCCCAATCCTTGATAAGCTCTTGGATGATGGATTAAATTCCTTGAACATGATATGTGATATGATGAAAAAGATGCAATTGCTTGAGATTGTGTATCAAGTTGTGTCCTTCAAATCAATAGAAGAATCCCCTATTTATAGAATATAAGGATAGAAGAATGAAAGATAGGAGGAATGTGGGATAAAATAAAAACCAATGACAAGATGCCACTTGTCAATATGTCAATGGAGGAAAGTTTTGCACATTTTGGTCATTGTGAATGATAAATGCTATTAGGGTGATTTGAAATTTGAAAGTTGGCTTGTTGGAGGGAGAAGAAAGAGTCTTAAATGCCAAGTGGGAGACATGTAAGAGACAATGTAAGAGGAGTTAATGCCATGCTAGAGGACAAGTACTTTTGGGGGGAGATTTCAAATTTGAGGAATATTCCATCATTTGATGCCTTCTTGAATGAAAAAGGAGATTTAATAAATCAATTAAAATGATTTTCATGAGCAAGTGGATAAAGCTAGAGGATTTAGGTGATTAAGACTAATTTAATCAAGATTTGATTAAATTAAAAGGAGATTAGCTGATGTGACTATTTGATTTATATTTTTGTATTGATTTAAATCAAAGTTGAGAAGAATATGAATTAGACTTAATTAAATAAGGATTTTGATTTATTTAATTAAGAAGATGATGTTAGATTAAATTAAATAAAGATTGATTTAATTTAATAGAAGGATTTTAGAGATTTAATTAAATAAAGTGAATTATTTAATTAAACAGAGACTATAGGGTCAATTAAATAACATTGATTTATTTAATTAATAGGAGAGAATGACTTAATCAGATAAATTTATTTATTTAATTACGGGATGAAAGGTGATGAATTTAATAAAATAAGGGATATTTAATTAAATGACTAGCAAAGGAGATGATTCAAGATGAAATGGTGTTATTAATTAGGATCGAGTGGTGATCAGTACATTTTCCATGTCTACACTAGGGAAAGGTCATCTACTTCTTTTCCCCACTGAGTGCAAGACAAGAATGGGCCGAGCTATGTGATGAAAAGGATCATGTAATAGTGAGAATAAAATATTCTACAACTATTCTATGACAAGAAAGGCGGAAAAGGATAGGTTATGCAATCACTTGATGGCAATCGTTGCCATCAAAGTGAAATTTTTGTAATACTGACTTGAATACATGGCACTCATTAGTACTATGTCCAAGAGTTCGATGATATGCACAATGTGGGACTTTTTCATCTTTAGGATAAATAACTAATTGATTCATAGGAGGTAATGTTATAAGTCCTATGTTGAGAATCAGATGTAGTTTCCTTTCACTTTCAGGTGGCAGACAAAGAGGTTGTAAATTTTGTAATTTGTACGGCCTTTTGTACTTGCTAGATTCACCAACTTCTCTATATGGGATTAGGGAAAGAGGTCCTGATATTATCCTATCATTATCCTTATTATTGTTATGATCTATTGGTTGTTCTTTAGGAAGAAGGATATTCAAATCAGGGGGAGAATCAAAGATCACCGTACCATCACTTTAGAGCCTTAGATATTTTGTAGGAGGCTTTTCATTATGAGAGAGATATTGGTATCCTAATCCCTTTGTGTTTTCATCGGTTGGTTTTTTCTCTAAGAGTTGATGAATTTCATGTTCACTTGTTGTATCACATCTTTGTTTGATTAAGATTGTAAAGCCTTTGCCATATGTTTCTTCTAGGTTGATTGGAGTGTTTGTTACTTTGTTATCATAAAAGGGTTGAGTATTTATTTGTTTAGAGGAGCTACATTCACCTGTTGTAGGGAACTTAAGTTCAACTTTTGCTTTAGTTTCAAGATGTAAGTAACCAAACATCTCAAGAGGTGGTATTGTGGGAGGATCTGGTTGTTTCATGGAGGGATAGAAAGATGCATTAGCTTCAAGTTTGTCAAGACAATCATTTAGGAACTTATTCATGCTGTCATCATATGCTCCAATGATGTCAACAACCTTGCATGAAATATTTTAGACACCTTCAACTCACTACCTTCAAGAATCCAAACACTTGAATTTTTCATTGCTCTACTCAAATTCGTATCACACACATCATTCAAATTGATCTTGCATCTATCTTGCATCTCGCATCAACATTACTCTTATTTATATCAACCTTAACCATAAAAACCTTCTCCAAGGTCGGCAACTATTCATTACATTCAAAATTTGAAATTAGATCGACACCTAAACATTCCCACAGTGGATAGGAATGAAGGTGACCTATATAAATCCTTAATTAGGACCCAAATAGATGCTAACACATCTCAAGGTGCTTTCATAAACCTTGCATGTAGTGTTAACACAAGGTTGACCAATACCTATGCTAAACACCATAATCATTAAATACATGCTTCCTTAAATAAATCCAAAACTTTTGGACAACCAAATTCACTTGAAAATGATCTAGAATAAACCGCAAACCACCTAAGATCCAACAAAGACTTCATCCAAACTCACAACATAGAAATACTTCAACCCAGAACATCCAGTAAACCTTATTCGCACATTGACACATGAAACACACAATGTACTATACTAAATTAAATGAAACCTTGAATTTTGAAAGATACAACCATTATAAGAAACTTCCCAAATCTGCATAAGATAAATCCAAACTATGGAGAAATGTGAAGAAAATACATTTCTCCCATGTCATAGAAAACATCACTCAAAAATGGTTAACACACTGGTAAAAATATCTCTCTATACAATGATTTAGAAACTCAAATTCTAAATGTAGCAACCTCTAACAACCTTACAAAACATATCAAATCCGTACAGGTTTTGGGACATTCAAATTTTGCAAATTTGAAGTGTCCATATTGAAAATTTTGCCTTTGCACACTCAGAAGTGCACCTAACAAATCTGCCCAAGTGACCCACTTTAGAGGGTCATATTTCGAAGCCTGTTGATTTTCGTACAAAACCCATTTGTGAACTCACTAATGTGACATATGTGAAAGTACATGTCAATTTTTAGCTTCCTGCGATAAGTTTTGATAGGATTTTGAAAAGCGAAGCTGGAGGGTTTTGGCACTTTTCTGTTTGCAAACTTTCAATTTTGCAAAGTAGCCTCCTGTTCGAGTTAATATTTTGCAATTAGATGATCGTAAAGTCAAAATGATTATTGGTCTCCATTCTCCATACCTAAATGTGCTCCCATGTCAGGTTTCAGAGCCTCATGAGCTGATTTTCTATTTTTACCAAATCAAAAGCAAACACAATTTGTTCAGTTTTGCACCTACATTTTCTGAAACTTTTCAGGGAGGTCAATTTGACCTTCAATATCTTTTGATGAATAATGATTCAAGCCAAGCCCTATTGCGCACATGCTCAGTGTACCTAAATGATCTACTGTGTCTAGTGGCAGCTCTCTAGGAGTTGATTTGGTATTTTTCAAAATGGTAACTTTGATGAGTTTTAATTGGTTTTGAAAAGCTACATTTGCAGAAAACTCCGATTGGGCAACTTTGTTGATGAATATTATTCACCTCATGATCTGTTTCTCCACACTGTTTGTTACACTCCATTCTTAGGTCAAAAATCTACATGCGTGTAATTTTTCATGGCTCTGGGAGGTCGTTTGACTAATTTCCTAGAGCGATTCCAGAGCCAACTTGACTAGTTTTCACCATTTTGCAAAAATGTCAGAAAAAAGATTTTAATGGAAACCCACTTCATTTTTTCATCCCAAAAGCATTCAAAGCTTGTTTCTGATCAGTTCAACATGAAATTTGTTTGAAAACAAAAAAAAAAAATAGTCGGACCCACATGGGGACCCAGCATGCCTCGCTTAGTTTTGAAGCTCCACACTTAAGTTTGGAATTAGATCAAACCAAGCTTTGAATTGATTAGAGATGAACTCAAAATGGATACAAACTCATTATATGTTTTATGACTACTAGCATCATTAACTTGAAAGCAGAGGATATTATGGGTTATGATATCCATGGTAGGGGTGGCTATGAAGTTAGTATTTGAATTATATTCAAATTTGTCTAAGCCTCCTTCTAAAGACGTTACATCAAAAACTATTGAATGGAGTGCAATATATTACTTTCTAATACATCAAGCTTAGTAAAAGAGTTACATGCATTAAGTTGTAGTCACAAAGTATAACCAGCTTCTTCAAAGCATTAAGAGGGATGGGCATTTCTTAGGCTACAATAAAACAAAGATACAAAGCTATTGTGTTTTCCCTTGGATTAGTACCAAGTACTTCTAAACACCTAACATGGATGTAGGGTACTTCCCTTGAGTTAGAAGGTCTATCGAAGGCAGCCACCGTGCCAATCTTACACAATATTGATGTAGCCTAGGAAAATCTCTTTGAAACTATTGAATTGTATGGTGAATCAAGGCAACAGCCATGCCTTAAGCCCAGAGTAAATTTCTAATATGCTTAGAATTAAGGGGAATATACTTGAGGTGGATAGAGGCTTGTCGACTGTTTTATGTCTGTCTGGCAACACAAGACTAACCTTGCTTCAATAGTCATGCATTAAGCCCAGACAAAGCATAAAACATTGCACCAGACATACCTCACAAAAGTGCAAAGAGGTGACAAGGAGAGTTTTTGCTACAGAGTAACCATGGCACACGGTTTCAATTTAATATCGCAAAGAGAGCTTACAAGGGTGCGGCCTAAGGCAGTGTGTGGACATCCATCAAAGCACAGAGGGTTGATATGTTGAATAGTTATGGCCATGCGTGCTGAAGGAAAGCTCATATTGGAGTTTGGAAAACCATTTACAGAGCTGCCCGTGCTGCCATGGTTAGGAAACATGATGTGAGCCAACATTTTTGGGAATTCAAGGAACATTGTGAGTGGATGAAAGTAGGAGAAATGTTGAATATTAACTTTCCTACAATTGATAGAAGCTCCCATCATGCTAAATGAGAAAGCTTGAGACTGCTAGTGAAGCATGGACTAGGCATGTGGATTTGTTCAAGTCAAATGGCTTAAGCTAATACGCACAATGGATTTGATGATAAGATTTTAGAAACTTTCAAGCAAATACGTGGAGGAGGTGGTAGAATGAACAAGTAATATGACTAAGTCAAAACACCCTAAATAAATGTGGTATCGTGCAACGCAATAATTACAACATTTCAAAATGGATTGTTGAGAAAGTTTTTAGAAGATTTTAAGCAAATGCAATGAAGAGGCACCATCAGATAAAGTGGCTTCCATTATTTTAAAGAGGGGAGGCACAGAAAAAGCATCATGCCACAGTAACAACTGACACACAAGATGGAGTTGTTGAAAAGTTCTCAGAAACTTCTACACATGTCCAATTGCCAGTGAACAAACAGAAAAGTAGATGTGTTGAAAAGTTTTCTAAAACTTTTAGGCAAATTATGTAACTCGTGGTTGTGGCGCCATGAAAGATTGACAAGGCAGCCATGCCTAATAGAATGCCACAACATATGCACAAATTGGATGTGTTGAAAATTTCTTAGAAATTGCAAAGCACACGAGCCAGGGGAAGATTTGCACTGCAGTGAAAATGTATTCAAAAATGTTTGAGAAAATTCTATTTGGTATGGCTGCAATGGGAAGAATATTGGTGTTTTTTGTTAATTATTGGTGAACATTCTCCTACCGCCATGATGAGAAGAGGCGTCCTGAGACGTGGCAACACACCTTTGAAAAACTCGATGCAATATCTGTGGGTATTGGCACAAAAGAACTAAAATGTGGTGTTGTTATGCCAGCCATTATGATTGCAAAAGGAGGTCTTCAAATTGGAATGGGGCACCATTGAGCAAGCTATTAGGGGTATTTTGATATTGCAAGAAGTAGCTACCATGATTAGAGGTAAAGAACGAACATAGAAGATATTAAAGATTAGGGCAAATACAGGGGTAAGAGGAGATTGACGACAGGTAAATGAGGAGATAATGCAACAAGATCTCCAGCCTTCCCTACTAGCTCACAGTCCCAAAATACAAGCCCATTAATCCTTGCGAGGCTAGCGAGAAAGCTTTGTTGTTGGTGGGTTTGGGAACAAAAATAAAGGCACGAGTATAGTTAAAGAGGCCCGATGGAAATATTAAAAGAGGGCCCATTTGATTTTAAAAGCAAACATTTTAAAATCAAAACATTACATGATGGTATAATGCTTTAAAGCGACCATTTTAAAAGCAAGGGCATTCATATTTAAAATTTGTTGGTTGGACATAGTGTGTGGCAACTATTTTAATTTGAGATGAAAATTAAAGGGGAGATTGCATTATGCTGGTGGTAAAAATATAAGGTGAAATGCAATTTGGTGTATGGGTAAAGTCTTTTTGCCTGATAAATTTTAAATCTTTTCAGTTTTGTAAAGTGATATAAAAATATTATGGGAAAATTTTCCAATGGTGAGTATAGTGGGGTAGATTAAATATTTAACCCCAAATAAATTTTAAACATCTCCACCTGGAAAGAGCAAGAGGTATTAAAAACATAAAATGAAAGCATGTGGATATTTTATAAAGTGAATTTATTCACTTTATAAACAAGCATTATTTGTTGGGGATCAAATTATTAAAGTGCACGAAGGAGTATTTTAATGTAAAATGAAATATATGTTGGGAAATAAAGTGCAGCTCCAGCTTAATAAAAGAGCATAAATGAAGCTTTATTTTCCTCAATAGGAGGGTGAATGAAGGTGATTTTTCACGGTGGGATGATTTTTTCTATTGGAAATTGGTATGCAAGTAGAAATAGAGGCAAAGTTTGTTTTTGAAGGAAGAGAGAGGAGAGATGATTTACAATTTTGTTGATTGACAATGGATGGAGTTTTGAGATGTCTTCAATGGATCAATTTTTGAAGCCTTTTGTTCTTTTATATCTTCTCTTCTATTCTCATTTGTAAGGGGTTCTAAATTCTTGTGTGGGGTTGGGTAGATAGAGAAATGTTGAATTTGAGTCATTAGCCGAGTCTGTAAACTATAATTGTTGATTTCATGAGTAAATATCAGCCAGTTTGTGCAAGCAATTCATAAATGTTATCAAATTGTCTCCTGATTTGTACATCTTAGATCATATGAATTCAATAATACAAAGTATGTTTGAGTTCGTCATCTCAAATTTCCTGAAATTGTTTTGTCTATTCATGGTTCTGTTTCAATGAAATGGTTAAACTACTTTGAGCAGATAATTGTGATTTCAAGTGTGCAGATTGGATCTGATAAGAAGAATTTGATTGACAATAGGAGTGGATATGTTGGTGTAATGCATTAACAGTTTGAATCCACTAGTTGAAGTTTGTTTTCTAATGAATTTTTCTTATTCATTTGACTCCATGGCGCAAAATTAGGCGTTGATTCGTTATTCAACTTAATGCATCTCAAAAACAAGTTTAAATTCAAAATCATTTTAAATCCTTGTTGTTTGGTTGAGGTTTAGTGTTCTGACTCCCAATTACCGAGTGAGTATTGAAATACCAAGAATGCAGCCAGAGTTGAGGTTGTCAATACTTTCCTTGGTTTATTTTCATTAAGAATTATCTTCTATAAAAAGCAATGTTTGTGTATGAGTGAATTAAGTGTTTAGGCATTGTATAGGTTGACCCACCTTGGTCCTATAGAGCCAGAAGTGTAGAATATCTCATTCTTTGACTGAATCTTGTTAGTTGGCCAAATCCCTCTTTGAATCTGAGTATAAGAAATTGGATAATTCTTTAGGATTCATTGGAATGGTTGATTTGGAACACCAACAGAATGGCGAATCTGTTAGGGACAACTTTGAATCTCCAATTGCAAACTATTTAATTATAGAGTCATATCATTTGCATTGAGTCAGTTATTTTCCATTCTGAATTTGGTTCAACTATTGAAGGAATTCAAACCTAGAGAAAGAATTTATTACAGTGAACCTGAATATTTCATGATTTGTGGTGCTCTGTTGGTGAAAGGAACTCAGAAAGAAATTTACATGTGAAAGAGCTTCATATTGCTTGAAGTTGAGTCCTCTACAAAGAGAGGTGGTGACTCTATCAAAAGAACCTGATGAAGAGGTGAATACAGCTCTAAATCTCCAAATATTTCCAATGAGGAAGAACAATTTCCAGTAGTTGCAATATTTCCAAGTATTCTTCACCTTTGGTTTTCAAGAAAATTGTGTATGAAAACCATATTTGGACTTCTTAGGAAAAACTTTGGCTCCCTATTGAGTGAGTTAGCACTAACAAAGGGAAAGGACAGTAATATTGAGTTTGCACACTCCCATTTGTCAGATCTATTATATTAAATGTAATTGCAGTTCCATTGAAAGATTTTGTCTAGTGTTCAAATATTTGCTTGTGTTGATGGTTAGAATGCATTTGTATATCTTAGGAATTTCCATCCATTTTCATTATTATATGTTTCAAGTCCAGGTTATCACTATGTCAGCAATTTTCATAGTAATCCTATGGGTATGTACATGATCATCATGGAAAAAATAGGCCCTTAAGTGGCAGAAAAAATTAGAGTTAGGCAACTTGACGTAAAAATTTGAATAAGTTATCTATATTATTTCACAAATATGTAAGAATAGAATCTGTAGAAAATTGAATGTAGTTTCTCAACTACTAGTTTTGTTTAAAAAAAAAAATCTATTTGTTGAAAATTTGAAATTTCAATGTAGCAGTACTTAAATTTCAAGGAAAAAATATGAAGTAGGTGTATGTCTGACCAACCTAACCACAATAAAATGATAATATTTTTTTATAAGATTTTAGATATAAGTAGAGGACTCATGTCCCGATGTGATGCATATCTTTTGTAATTTTTTCCAAGTAAATAATTAATTATGAATTTTTATTACAACTTTTAAAAATATAAAACTCCTGTCCGACCACCTTAACTTGGTCAAAATTCATGAAATTCATTTTTTATTTTTTTAATCCTATAGTATGTGAAGCATAGATCGTGGCGATTTTTTGGATTCAAAAAATGTGATACCGCTTTGAAAGTTATAGATGATTTTCAATTAGCCTATCAATCAGGACTTTAGTCGTAATTCGAATAGAAAATGAATAATAATTACTTATTAAATTCAAAGTAAAGCATAATTTATATTAGTGGAAAGTTGAGAATCTCCTTTAAAAACCTTTTTTGTTTCATCAATTTTGGGTAAAAAAAAGTCATCAGCCACATACCCATCATATTGCCACTTTTTGGCCCATCATGTTCCTACACATATCCCTTTATTTGATCATGGTTGTGATTATGTGCAATTAGTTGAGCCTTGATTTGCAAATATCCATGGATCATCAAGATAAAATAGCCATACTTGTAGACACTTTGATACAACTTGTCAAGAAGTGTCAGAATTCTGATACTACTCAAAAATTGGACACCCCAAAGTACAGAAACCCAAGAGTGCACAAGCCTAAGATAAGGCCGAAATGGAAAGATGTGTTTGAGAGGGGAATTAAAGAGATGGGTGAAAGGCACCAGATGTTTCTACAAGCCTAGTTAAGAGACAATCATATTGTTTCTAATCACCAAATTGTTGAACCTTTTGTCAATTCCTTTGATCCATTGTATGCTCAATTAGATTTGTCATGGGTTGATTACAAGGTTGAAAGTATGCCAACTCAAGTCTATAATAAGATGCCTAGATTTAATGGATACAATGTGTGTGGTGGAGATGCACATGTCAAAATTTTTTCCAGCTTCATGTAGAAACATTAATTTGGATATCAGGATATGTGGATGAGATTTTTTGTCAGATCTCTTGAAGCAAGAGCTATGGATTGGTATCTAAGTTTTCCTGAGAAGTCTTTTCCTTGCCAAGATAAATTAGTGAATGCTTACAAAGAAGAATTTGCAATATGAGAGTCTTCTGACCTTGTCATGAGGTTAAAGCAGATTAAGAAACAAAATGAAGATTCAAGCATTGATTTCAGTAATAGATTTGCTGTTGCTCTCTCACTAATCCCTGAAAATTTCAGACCTAACACTCCAGATTGCATTCATATGTATTTTGAAGCTTTTGAGGAGGGATCTAGTGCATTGTTGAAGAGTTATAAAATGTTGAGTATGCAGATGGCTTACACATTTTTAGATGATTTGGATAAAACAAGGAATTAATATGTGCAAAGTATGTTGTCTTGAATTGTGGGTAAGCATGCTAATGAAATCAATAGCTTTGTGAATGCAAATGATCAGAAGTATATTGAAAAGTGCATACTTGAGAAGGTAGAAGACAAGAATGATGCATCATTAGGTGATGAAGAAGTTGTCTTTGAAAAAAATACAAAGGAAATGTACCCAACTAAAAGTTGCAGCCATAATGATGAAAGATATGATGAGAGAAATGAAACATGTGAAATTTCTTCTATCTCCTCTGAAAATGCAAAAATAGAGAGAAAATTCTCTCTAGCAATTGATGGTTGCAATGATGCAGATAATTTCCTAAATGATCATCTTAGTTCTCATTGTGCTAATTAGACTTCCCCTTCAATCAATGAATGTGATGTTGCAAAGAGCAATGGGATTTCAATTTTTCCAAGCCAGGAACATGATGAGGGATATGAATTGGATTTACTTTTTTGGAGCGGATATGTGCAATTAGCAATGTTACGGTACAATTGATTATGCCAATTCTACATGTGTTGAATGTAGCTTTGATGCAAGTGTTCATAATGAGACACTGGAATTTTTTGATTTAGAGAATGCTCCTGAGGATGTTAGTACATTAGTTACAAGTGACAAAATGAGCAATGAATTCCAGTTGACAAGATCAACCACAAGTAGCTGCAGTGAAGAAATCATAGATGGTTTTCACTTTGATAGTAAAGATGCGTGTGTCTATCCTCAAGAGGTTGTAAATGAGAAACTCAATGAAGACATCCACTCCAATACTGAAATGCAAAAGATGTGGATTGTTGTTATGACAACCTAGAAGTGAGTAAGAATGAGCAATTGGATAGCATGTTCTCTGTGACAGGTGATGACCATTCTTTTGATGATCTTGATAGCAATTCAGTCTCCTATGATTGGGGAAATCCAGTTTATCATCAGTCCATTGAGTTCTCGGACTTTGATGATGATGAAATCATGGGATATCTTGATTTACAACTTCATAATGCATTCAATTCTAGTGAAGGTCAAGAAGAGGAAGTGGTTGAAAGAATGGATCAAAAGAATGATCTATTGAGCAGTGACCAAATTTCAAATCTACTGACCACTGAATATCAAAAATTTGTACATGTGAATGACTCTTAGTTGTTGAATGTTGTTCCTATTGACTTTGACAGTCATGATAATCTTCAATTTGCAAGGTATGATGCATGTGTTTTTTATTCTCCTTCCAATTATGAACCAACTGATCTCATGATGATGATAATGTGAATGAGGACAAGCAGCCATTTGATTGTAATGATGCATTGTATGATGAATATGAAAGTGTGCATGCTAATGCAAAATCAAAGATTTGTTTTGATGAGTTTGAAGCAACAGATAACCATGAGGTTTGTGCATCTAATGAGCCAAGTCTTAATAATTTTAATGCAAATTTGGAAAAGTCTTTGTTTACTGACTTGAATGAGCCTAGTCATGAGTCTTTGAATGTGGATGTGGATGTTGATTTAAAAGAGAAATTAGATTGTCTTTCTAAACCAGAATTGCTTATTGTTGAGAAAGCTTGGTATGTTGAAAAGGTTGATATGTTATGTTCAAAAGATGATAAAATGAGTAAAGATGAGGATGAGTTAGAAAACCTTGATGACTCAGAGTACCAGCATGATTGAGGACAGTTGCAAAGTGTACCAATGCATGAGTGTATCTCTTCACATACACTCAGAGATAGTTTGCATGATGAGCAAGATCTTCTGGTAAGTTATTGTGATGGTTTCACCTTTGACATGCAAACTAGTGATCAGATTGAGCATAATAGTACCAGCCATGTAGTAGAATGTGAGTGCTATTTTTGTCAACTGGAAGGAGTTTTCATAGAATGTGGCAATGTGCAAAATATTGAAGAAAGTTGTTTTCATCTTGAGAGTGATTTAAATGATGAATATGATAAGTTGTTGCCACATGATAATAAACATTTTGAGAGTATGCATGACTTTTAGATGCATAGTGATTATGAAGATGTTGATAATGTTGTATATGATTTCCTGTTGGGAGGTACCAGCATGTTTAATCAGGCAGATGGTTGTGATCAAGCTATGTTTTCATATGATATTGATCACCATTTTCAAATGTTTCCACTCGATGCAAAATCAAAAAAAGAAGAGAGTGGAAGTGATGTGGCCTATTTGATTTGGTTGCCACTTGATGAAAAAGCTAAACAAACAACAAGTCTCCACTTGCACAAAGGTATCCTAATACTTGTGTTTGTAGAGGTACAGTCTCATGTTTTTTGTGGTGTGATAGAAGAAAGCATGAGTTGAGGAAGATCAATTCTTTTATCAAATTGGTGTTTGATATAGGTAAGAATTGACTCTGCTTTTTCATTTGGTGGCTTGGGGTCACCAAATGAATTTGAAAAAGAAAGTTGAATAAAGGAGCAATTTGAGAGCACCTAATGGACTCAGTATTTGGTCTACTCCCCAGAGATTTGGAATCTTGCTATACCCACAGGGGGCATACATCCCCAATCAAAGCCACTATTGGGACTTTCAAATTTTTCAAATTTGAAGTGCCCATATTGAAAATTTTTCCTCTGCACACTCAGAAGTGCACTTGACAAATCTGCCCAAGTGACCTACCTTGGAGGGTCATATTTCGGAGCCTGTTGATTTTCGTTCAAAACCCATTGGTGAACTCACTCATATGACATATGTGAACATACATGTCAATTTTCAGCTTCCCATGATAAGTTTTGACAGGATTTCAAAAAGCGAAGCTAGAGGGTTTTGGCACTTTCCTGCTATTTGCAAACTTTCAGTTTTGCAAAGTACCCTCCTGTTCGAGTTAATATTTTGTAACTAGATGATCTTCAAGTCAAAACGATTGTTTCTCTCCATTCTCCATACCTAAATGTGCTCCCATATCAGGTTTTAGAGCCTCATGAGCTGATTTGCTATTTTTACTAGATCAAAAACAAACACAATTTGTTCAATTTTGCACCTACATTTTCTGAAACTTTTCAGGGAGGTCAACTTTGACCTTCAATATCTTTTGATGAATAATGATTCAAGAGGATCCCTCTTACACACGTGCTCAATGTATCTAAATGACCTACTATGTCCAGTGGCAGCTTGGCAAGAGTTGATTTGGTATTTTTCAAAATGGTGACTTTGATGTGTTTTAATTGGTTTTGAATAGCTACATTTGCAAAAAATTCCAAATGGGAAACTTTGATGATGAATATCTTTCACCTCGTAATCCATTTCTCCAAGTTGTTTGTTGCACTCCATTCTCAATCCAACACTCTACACACCTGTAATTTTTCATGGCTCTGGGAGGTTGTTTGACCAGTTTCCCAAAGCGATTCCAAAGCCAATTTGACCAATTTTCACCATTTTGCAAAGATGTCAAAAAATAGATTTTAATGGAAACACACTTCATATTTTCATTCCAGAAGCATTTAGAGGCTATGTTTGATTAGTTCAACATGAAATTTGTTTGAAAATGAAAAAAAAAATAGTCGGTCCCACATGGGGACTTGACATGCCTCACTTAGTTTTGAAGCTCGACAACTTAAGTTTGGAACGACATGAAACCAAGCTTTGAATTGATCAAAGATGCACTCAAAATGGATACAAACTCATTATATATTTTATGATACTTACTAGCATCATTAACTTTAAAGCAGAGGATATTATGGGTTGTGATATCCATGGTAGGGGTGGCTATGAAGTTAGCATTTGAATTGTATTCAAATTTTTCTAAGACTCCTTCTAAAGATGTTACATCAAACAACTATTGAATGGAGTGGAATATCTTACTTTCTAATACATCAAGCTTGGAAAAAGAGTTACAGGCATTAAGTTCTAGTCACGAAGTATAACCAGCTTCTTCAAAGCATTAAGAGGGATGGGCATTTCTCAGGCTGCAATAAAAAAAAGATATAGAGTTTTTTTGTTTTCCGTTGGATTAGTACCAAGTACTTCTAAACACCTAAAATGGACACAGGGTACTTCCCTTGAGTTAGAAGGTCTATCGAAGGTAGCCACCATGCCAGTCTTACACAATGTTGATGTAGCCCAGGAAAATCTCTATGAAACTGTTGAACTATATGGTGAATTAGGGCAGCAGCCATGCCTTACGCCTAGAGTAAGTTTCAAGTATGCTTAGAATTAAGGGGGAATATACTTGAGGTGGATAGAGGCTTGTCGAGTGTTTTATTTCTATTTGGAAACACGGGACTAACCTTGCTCCAATAGCCATGCCTTAAGCCTAGAAAAAAGCATAAAATGTTGCACCACACATACCTCACAAAAGGGGCAAAGATGTGACAGGGAGATGCTTTTTACTATAGAGCAACCATGGCACAGGGTGTCAATTCAATACCGCAAAAAAAACTTACAAGGGTGTGGTCCGAGGCAATATGTGGACATCCATCAAAGCACAATGGGTTGATCTGTTGAATAGTTGTGGCCATGCATACTGAAGGAAATCTCATATTAGAGTTTGGAAAACCATTTACAGAGCTTCTTGTGCCGCCATGCTTAGGAAACATGATGTGAGCTAGCATTTTGGGAATTCAAGGCACATTGCAAGTGGATGAAAGCAGGAGAAATGTTGAATATTAACTTTCCTATAGTTGATAGAAGCTCCCATCGCACTAAATGAGAAAGCTTGAGACTATTGGTGAAGCATGGACCAAGCATGTGGATTTGCTCAAGTTGAATGGATTAAGCTGATACGCATAATGAATTTGATGATAAGATTTTAGAAACTTTCAAGCAAATGCATGGGGGAGGTGGCACAATGAACAAGGCATATGACTAAGTCAAAAAACCCTAAATAAATGTGGTCTCATGCAATGCCGTAATTGCCACATTTCAAAATGGACTATTGAGAAAGTTTTTAGAAGCTTTTAAGCAAATGCAATGAAGAGGTGTCATCAGATAAAGTGGCTTGAGTTATTTTAAAGAAGAGAGGTGTGGAAAAATAATCATGCCATAGTTATAGCCGATGCACAAGATGGATTTGTTGAAAAGTTCTCAAAAACTTCTACGCAGATGCAATTGCCAATGAACAAACAAAAAAATAAATGTGATGAAAAGTTTTATGAAACTTTTAGGGAAATGTAACTCGCAGTTGGGGCGCCATGAAAGATTGACAAGCAAGCCATGCCTGATAGAATGCCACAACATATGCACAAACTGGATGCATTGAAAATTTCTTAGAAATTGCAAAGCACGTGGGCCAGGGGAAGATTTGCACTGCAGTGAAAGTGTATCCAAAAATGTTTGAGAAAATTCTATTTGGTATGGCTGCAATGGGAAGAAGATCGTTGTTTTTTGTTAATTACTGGTGAACATTCTCTTGCTGCCATGATGAGAGGAGGTATCTTGAGACGTGGCAACACACCTTTGAAAAACTTGATACATTATTTGTGGGTATTGGTGCAAAAGAACTGAAATGTGGTGCTACTATGGTAGCCATAATGATTGCAAAAGGAGGTCTTCAAATTGCAATGGGGCACCATTGAGCAAGCTGTTAGGGGTCTTTTGATATTGCAAGAAGCATCTGTCATGATTAGAGGTAAAGCATGAACAAAGAAGAGATGAAATATTAGGGAAAATACAGGGGTAAGAGGAGATCGACGGCAGGTAAATGAGGAGATAATGCAGCAAGATATCCAGCCTTCCCCGCTAGCTCGCAGTCCCAAAATGCAAGCTCATTAATCCTTGCGAGGCTAGAAAGAAAGCTTTGTTGTTGGTGGGTCCAACAACAAAAATAAAGGAACGGGTATAGTTAAAGAGGGTCATCCCACAATAATGGGTTACACTTTTTGGCCAAACTTGACATTGAAATCAACTTTTTTAGAGAAAACTTCACTTTCTGACACTTATAGTAGGTAAACTATTAGGAATTTGAAAATGATGTAAACTAGTGATTTGTGAGATTTTGTCTATATATTTTAAATGTATTTTTTTTAAAAAAAATTGAAATTAAATTATAATTTTTTTGCGTCTCCTTTGATAAGTAGTTTTTAATAGTAAACAACATTTTTAAAAAGTGGTGTGTACTTCGGCTCGCATAAATTTTTTTCTATAATATTCTTTTGAATTTAGGTTGGTAACACAAGTATCTAGTTCTTTCATTTTGTTTCATAGCATTTTTTTGAATATTTTTCTTTTAATTAAGTTTTGAAGTCAAAACATTTATAATTTAGACATAGGTGCACTTCGACTTGCATAACTTTTTTGGTATTTATTGAAATTCAATTTTTCTTTTTTGTTGGAACGAGGACATCAATACCTAGTTCGTATATATTTTTCAAATTCTTTTCCTCAAATTTACTATTTTTCCACAATATTTTTCACTGAACTTGATGTTCATGAAAAACCTATGTACAATAAAACTAAAAAATAAAATAAAAAATAAAAACAAAATATATTAAATTTATAGTCGTTGGAAAGCACATTTCAATCACTACAATCATCTAGCTTGGTTTATCAAGTTGACTTCATTTTCACCTCCTTCCCAAGCTTCGATAGTCAAAAAAATGCATAAATTTTGAAATGGTGGAGGGGAAGGTGAAAAAAGGGGGTTCATTCGAACCCCCCCTATATGGTGCAAGAGGGGGTTCATTAGAAGGGGGGGGTTCATTAGAAGGGGGGTGGTTTATTCGAACCCCCTTCATTAGAAGGGATAAACCATTTTAAAAAAATTGATGGGAATTTCTAATTTTTCTTCATTCGAAAAATTGTAACCCACTATTGTGGGTTTACCTAGGACCGATGGAAGTATTAAAAGAGGTCCCATTTGATTTTAAAAGAAAACATTTTAAAATCAAAACATTGATTGATGGTATAATGCTTTAAAGCTACCATTTTAAAAGCAAGGGCATTCATATTTAAAATTTGTTGGCCGGACATAGTGTGTGGCAATTATTTTAATTTGAGATGAGAATTCAAGGGGAGATTGCATTATGTTGGCAATAAAAATATAAGGTGAAATGCAATTTGGTGCACGGGTAAAGTCTTTTTGCCTGATAAATTTTAAATCTTTTCACTTTTGTAAAGTGATATAAAAATACTATGGGAAATTTTTCCAATGGTGAGTATAGTGGGGTAGACTAAATATTTAACCCCAAATAAAGTTTAAACATCTCCACTTGGAAAGAGCAAGAGGTATTAAAAACATAAAATGAAAGCATGTGGATATTTTATAAAGTAAATTTATTCACTTTATAAACAAGTATTATTTGTTGGGGATCAAAGTATTAAAGTGCATGAAGGAGTATTTTAATGTAAAATGAAATATGTGATGGGAAATAAAGTGCAAGCTTAATAAAAGAGCAGAAATGAAGCTTTCATGGGAAAATTATTTTTCTCAATAGGAGGGTGAATGAAGGTGATTTTTCACAATGGGGTGATTTTTTCTATTGAAAATTGGTATGCATGTAGAAATAGAGGCAAATTTTGTTGCTGAAAGAAGAGAGTAGAGATTCTTTACAATTTTGTTGATTGATGGTGGATGGAGCTGCCAGATGTCTTCAACAGATCAACTTCTAGAGCCTTCTGTTCTTCTATATCTTCTCTTCTATTCTCATTTGTAAGGGGTTATGAATTCTTGTGTGGGGTTGGGTAGATAGAGAAATACTGAATTTGAGTCATTAGCTGAGTCTGTAAACTATAATTTTTGATTTCACATGAGTAAATATCAGCTAGTTTGTGCAAGAAATTCATAAATGTCATCAAATTGTCTCCTGCTTTGTACATCTTACATCATATGAATTCAATAATACAAAGTATGTTTGAGTTTGTCATCTCAAATTTCCTAAGATTGTTTTTTCTGTTCATGGTTTTGTTTCAATGAAATGGTTAAACTACTTTTAGCAGATAATTGTGATTTCAAGTGTGCAGGTTGGATCTGATAAGAAGAATTTGATTGAAAATAAGAGTGGATATGCTGGTGTAATGCATTAACAGTTTGAATCTACTGGTTGAAGTTTGTTTGTTGATGAATTTGTCTTATGCATTTGACTCCATGGCCCAAAATTGGGCACTGATTCGTTATTCAGCTTAATGCATGTCTCATAAACAAGTTTAAATTCAAAATCATTTTAAATCCTTGTTGTTTGGTTGAGATTTAGTGTTCTACCTCCCAATTACTGAGTGAGTATTGAAGTACCAAGAATGCAACCGGATTTGAGGTTGTCAATGCTTTCCTTGGTTTATTTTCATTGGCAGTTATCTGCTATAAAAAGAAATGTCTGTGTATGAGTGAATAATTTTTTTAGGTTTTGTATAGGTTGACCCACCTTGGTCCTACATAGCCATAAGTGTAGAAGATCTTGGTCTTTGACTGAATCTTGTCAATTGGCCAAATCCCTCTTTGAGTCTGAGTATAAGAAATTGGCTAATTCTTTAGGATTCATTGGAATGGTTGATTTGGAACACCAACAACAGGCATAGCATCAACACAAAAGAAACATGGAGCACATCCCAGAGGACATTCTGAAGACTTGTACAATACACTATTTTCTCTATTTATCAAATTTTCTCAAAAGCAGTTGGAAACCAAGTACCAGAGACATCATCTCAGTTCGTTACTTCATTCCAACACATCTTCATATGTACTACAATAGAAAGAAATCTGCATGTACTCACAACAATTCATCAATCTCACAACTACACATGCAAAACCTACAACATGTTTTCCTCTTTTTCACACAATTTTCTCAATATCCTCGACATCCCCATCATGCAACAACCTTCCTTAACACATAGATTACATGAATGACAACACTAGCTTGTATAGTTTTTGTTGAAATCAATGAAAACACCGTTACACTTTCAGCAATCTCCCCCTTTGTCATTGATGTCAACACAAGATGTGAAAAACCATCAAAGACAACACAACAGTTCCAAACACACTTTCTCATTTTCTCTCCCCCTGAGTAGATTATTTTTTTCACATGATACTTTCTCTCCCTTGAAATTTTTTTCACATGATTCTCTCCCCCTTTCAAATCAATGGAAAAGGACACAATTTTTTTTATTGTTCTCCCCCTTTGAAACTGAACCAAGATAGAAGCTTTGAATACTCCCCCTTAGGAGTACACCTAACCAAATCAATAACTTTGCACAATGACAACACATGACACTGCCTACTCCCCCTAAGAGGTCGCCACCAATATCAGTCCAGAAAAGAGATAGATCCATAGATCCACTAGACTGATGCATCTCCATATGCATCTAGTTCAAAGGAGGGGCAATAACCCCCAACTTCTTCCAAAGATACTCAAAAGTATCCTTAGGAAGAGCCTTAGTAAATATGTCAGCAATTTGATCCTTTGTAGGTACATACTCAAGTTTCACCTCATTCTCTATAGCCTTCTCTCTCAAAAAGTGATACCTAATAGATATATGCTTTGTCCTTGAGTGCATCACTAGATTCTTTGAAATGTTAATTACACTTGTATTATCACAAAAGATAGATATAGTCTCATCAAACACTACTCTGATATCCTTCAATGTCTACCTCATCCACAAAACATGTGTACAACAAGATGCTACTACAATATATTCAACCTCTGCAGTGGATAAGGAAATTAAATCTTGCTTCTTACTCAACCATAATACCGATCTACATCTAAGAATGAATGCTCCACCACTTGTACTTTTCTTGTCATCAACACAACCAGCCCAATATGCATCTATATAAGCACTTAATGTGAAATCAATATCCTTAGGATACCATAAGCCATAATCCAGAGTGCCTCTTAAGTATCTAAATATCTTCTTCACAGCTGCAACATGTGTTTCTTTAGGATCTTGAAATTTAGCCACAATACAAATTACATGCATGACATCTAATCTAGTAGCAGTTAGATACAATAGTCAACCAATCATAGATATGTATTTACTCTGATCAACCTTAGGTGAATCATCATCTTTGCTCAATTTGCAACCAGCCACCATAGAAGTGCATACCAATTTGGAGTCTTCCAGTCCAAACTTCTTCAACATCTCTTTGATATACTTTGACTGTGAAATGAAAATTCCTTTATCTGTTTGATTGATTTGTATCCCAAGGAATAAATTCATCTCCCCAAACATTGATATTTCAAACTCTTTTTTCATCTCTTCTCGACAAATTTCTTACACATAGCTTCATTTCCACCAAAGATAATATCATCCACATACACAACCACTGTCAATATTTTGTCTTCCTGAATTTTGATGTAAAGATTACTATTTGCAGCTTGCCTTTATTGAATCCTTGTTGTATCAAATATCTATCCAACATTGCATACCAAGCTCTAGGAGCTTGTTTTTGGTGTAATTAATATTTAATTACACTTGCATATGTTTACTTAGGCATATTATTTAATTAATTCCTAGGTTGCATTTACTAGGAAATTAGTTATAATGGGGTCATCCCCCTTCATATGTATTTAGGAAATAAGATTCTTCTAGAATATCATCTAGAACTTATCTTATTAGTTCATCATTCCCTAGGTAGTTAGTTAGGGTTAACATATTTTTAGGTCAAGACACATGTCAACATCATAATGCATACTACATTTCACTCTTTCCTATTTATATAAGGAATTTGTACATTATTTTATCATCTTATAATAGAATCTCAATTTGCATGCCTAAGTTGCAACACTTTCTTTATGGGTGATTTTTTTCTTGGAAAATATCCTTTGAAGGCTACAGCTTCATAGGATGATTCAACATCCATAATTTCTACACTTTCTTCAATCCATATAATGCCTTCTTCAATCTAAAAACCATATCTAGCTGATCTTACAACTATTCAATCCTTCTGGTTGTTCCATGTAAACCTCTTCTTCCAATTCACCATTTAGAAAAGCAAACTTCACATCCATTTGATAAACCTTAAATTCCTTGTATGTTGAAAATGCCAAAAATATTCTAATAGATTCCATCCTAGCCATAGGGACAAATCTCTCCCCAAAGTCTATTCCTTCCACTTGTGAGTAACCCTTCCACATGTAAATCTTGTCTTATTTCTTACCACTTCTCCGTTCTCATTCAATTTATTTCTAAATACCCACTTAGTTCCAATTATGTTCTTGTTTTTTGGTCTAGGAACCAATTCCTAAGTCTAATTCTTCTCAATTTGCATAAGTTATTCTTCCATTTCCTTCATCTAATGTTCATCTTTGCATGCCTCACTCAGTATTTTAGGTTCAAATTTAGAAAGTAAACATATATTTACCTCAACTTTAGTAGCTTTGCTTCCTGTCAATACTCATTTCCTCTTGTCTCCAATGATTTTATCTTCAGACTGTTTCTTTTGCACATACTTAGGGGTCTTAGGGGTCTTTTTTGGAGCTTCTTCCTCTTCATTCTGCACTTCTTTTTCTTTAGCTTTTTCTTCTTCTTTGCAATCAAGTTCATCTAATACATAACCATCTACTGCAATTGAATTCTATGAATTTTTAAATCAACTTTAACATTTGTACTTTCAACAATCCTTCTCAGTCTTTTGTTGTAACATATGTAAGCTTTGCTTTTAGTAGAATATCCAAGGAAGATACCTTCATTAGACCTTTCATCAAACTTTCCTAATTTTTCTTCATCTCTTTTGATATAACATTTTCTTCCAAATACTCTAAAGTACTTCACAATAGTAATCCTTCCATACCACAACTCATAGGGAGTCTTTATGTGGTTAGCTTTAGCTTGAACTTGATTAAGTATATAAACAAGAATATGAATTTCTTATCTCTAATAGACTTCCAATAGATTTAATTCTTTCTTCATAGTCCTAGTGGCTTCTTGAATAGTCTAGCTTTTCCTTTCAACCACTCTATTTCGTTGAGGAGTTCTAGGGGCAGACAAGTTCCTCTTTATTCCATGAACTTCACAAAACATGTTAAACTCATTGGAGGTGAATTCTCCACCTCTATCAGACCTTAAACATTTGATTTTCAGATCTATTTCATTCTCAACCATAGCTTAAAATGCCTTGAATTTATCTAAATCATCATATTTCTCTCTAAGAAAAGTAACCCATGTCATTCTAGAGTAATCATCAATCAAAAGCATGAAACACCTGCCACCTTGAAGACTTCTCACCCTTGTAGGACCACAAAGATTTGTATGTATCAATTCCAGTAGTCTGGTAGCATATTATTCCTTTCCTTTGAAACTACTCGTTACTTCTTTTCCAATTTGATCATTCCTGTAAACAACATTGATAAGCTTTGTGATTCTTGGTAAATATCTCACTACATGAACTAAGATGATTCTCACTAAATTATCAAAGTTTATGTGACACAACCTCTGGTGCCATAACCAATTGTCATTAATCTGAGACACAAAGCAATGACCATCAGCACCCTTAAGCTAATAGATGTTTCCATCTATCCTAGATTACTAGCAATAATCATAGTTCCAGACCCTTTTCTAATCTCACATGTCTCATCCTTAAACACAAGATTATATACTTTGCCACACATTTTTCCAATACTCAAAGGATTATGCCTTAAACCTTTAACATAGTTTAAACATCTTTAGTATTATGTTTTCCATCAAAACTGATTGAACCTATTCCACAAATCTTAGCCCCTAAATCATCTCCAAACTTAACTAATCCACCATCATACTTTTCAAGTTTAACAAAGTTTTATCTCCAGTCATGTGATTAGAGCAACCACTATCGACAACCTAGTAATTCTTATCTTCTTTAACATGAAAAGTAGATACAAAAGTACCTTCAATCTTATCCTTCTTCATCGAAACACTTTCCTTCACACATCTTTCAAAGTTCTAAGTAGAACTAGATTCTTCTTTAATAGCCAAGAACAAGCATTCATTGTCATCAAAATATTCATAATCAGATTTATCATCAAAAATACCATCATATTCTTTGACATAGTAAGCTCTTTTAATCATATTTACTTTATTCTCCTTACTCTTACTATTCATAGCTCTGTTTGGACATCTAGAAGCATAATGACCTACATTTCCAAAATTGAAACATTTGAAAGGTAGTTTACCTTTGTACTTATCGGTGCCCTTTTTCATCCTTCTTACAAAGTTAGCTTCCACATCACTAAGATAATCTCCATCTGAATCTTCAATATTTTCTAATTTTCCAGCCTTAAAAGCAGTCTCCACTTTTGTACCATTTTTCAAACAAAGCAATTCATCAACTCTTTGCACATGTAGGTTGAAATTTTTTCGTAACCTCCTCAATAGGAAATGGATCTTGGTCAAGTGGGATGCTAGTTTCAGGCCTAAGAAAGAAGGTGGCTTGGGTTTATGTCAGACTGATTTGAATGGGCAGTCTTTGGTCGCTAAGTTGTATTGGCGATGATGTTCTCAACAATATCAAGTTTGGGTTAAAATCCTTACTTCAAAATATCTTGGGGAGGTTGAGAGTGCTGATATGCCTAATTTTAGTTTGGTGTGAAAAGGCTCTATGATTTGGGGTACCTTGAAAAGAGGAGCCAAGCTAGTCAAACAGGGGTTGTTTTTTATTTGCAACAAGGGATTGGATTCTCTTTTTGGTTTGATTCTTGGGATGATCATCCTCTTATTATGCCAACTCAATCTCATCTACGGACCTTATGTAGTTATTTCCTAGATGCTTGTTGGAGTTGGGTGGCTGACTTCAAATTGCCTCTAGTTATTGATCAGGTTAATGTGTACAAGTGGAAGGATCCACAAGAGTGGTCCCTTGGGCGATCGGTGGAGGATTGATGGGAGTTGGCCACTATTTTGGCCAGGTGTGTAACTTGTAATTCTCGTTTAGGGAGGGATGTTTTGGCTTGGAGATTTAACCCGAAAGGTAAATTCTCTGTTGCTTTTGGTTACTAGGTGCTTGATAATTAGGTATTTGGGTGTTCGGGGGTCCCGTGGTGGAAACAAGTTTGGGATAATTTTTCCGTGGCCTAAGTGCAATTTCTTCTCTTGGCTCATGGTTCAAAGATGATGCCTCACCTAGGAGAATCTTACGAAGCGTGGTTTCCAGGGTCCTTCTATGTGTATTATGTGCACTTGTCATGAAGAGTGTACTTCCCACCTCTTTTTTCAGTGCTCCTTTGCTAGATGGATATGGCAGAGCTAGTGGAGTATTTGGAGTCATTCGTGTAGACATGTTGGTTCTTTGCATGATTTTGGAAGGGGCAGGGGAATTCTCTAGCTAAGGCCCCTTTTCTTCATATAGCGTGGATTATAGGTCCTATCTTCATTATTTGGAATAATTCCAATTAGAATGCAATCATAGGATTTTTCTGGATAAGAAGCTACTGGTTGGTCAAATATGGTTGAGAATCTTGGGGGTTATCAAGGAGACTTTTGCTACTAAGTGTGATTTGTCTATTCCTGTAGACCCTGGTGAGTTGGGTGTGGTTAGGACTTTGGGACTTTCTCTTGTTAGTAGGAGGGACTTAGTTCCTAGGGAGAGGCAGGGTAGTAGGGAGAAGATTCAACGAAGGGGTCATTGGTGCCCCCCTCCTCAGGGGGTGCTAAAAATTAACATTGATGGGTTGTTTAGAGGTAATCCTAGTCATGTTGGGGTTGGTGGTATTGGCAGGGATAGCTCCAGATTGGTCGTGTTTTTCTTCTCAATTTATAAAGGGCAGAAAACTAATAACTTGATGGAGGTCGCCTTAGCTATTCTTATAGCATTGGAATAGGCTTGTGCTCTAGGTTGGAGGTGTGTTATTTTTGAGTCAGATTCCCAAGTTGTTATTGATATACTGAATAAGCGCTAATTTGATTAAATGTGTGTTGGAAGCTGGTTGTAGTGGTCAAGTAGATTATTGCTTTGGGTGGAGCTTTGGCTTCTATGACCTTTTCTCATATCCCACGTGAGTGGAATAAGGTGGCTGATGGCTTGGCTAAGTGGGCTTATGAGCAGATGGAAACCAGAAATGTTGAAGATTGGGGTTGCCTTCCTGAGGGTCTTTCATGGGAGCTGTAGGATTTGATTACAGAGGATATGAGATGTTTCTTGGGAGTTTCTTAATGGTTTTTTTGCTAGTTTTGTCCCCTTGTGGGTGGATTATAACTTTTTGCTTTTTCCTTCTTTCTTGATTCAATAAATTTTTACCATCTTTTTATTATAAAAAAAATAAAAAATTTCTTAATGAAAAAATATAGACTTTTCTAAGTTTGATGGTGATTGCTATCTTGAAGATATTATATATATTTCTATAGCTTTTCAAGGAAATTTATAATTTGAATAACAATATCTATGTGAATATTGTAATCAATTTCTCTGGGCAATAAGAATATCAACACATTTATGTGTGAATGTTTCCTCAACATATTGTTAAGGTTTTACCATGTAAATATGTGCCTTTATTTTTAATATTTGGTAACCTAGGGTGTCCCCATGACTCAGCCCAACATTCCCTTTATGGGGCGAGCTGAGGTGAGATTAGTCCCCTAGGGATGCACACAATAGCCCGCAAACCATGTGCATCGGGTAAGCCCAGGCCATGAAGTGGAACCCCAAACCTATGGGGAGCAAACCCACAGCCTAAGACAACTTTGCTACCCATGTGGGCTATAAATGTGTGCCTTGTTAATTGTTATTCTTTTATTCTGTTTAATCATTCTTGTTATTTATTCACAACTAACTTGTATTGTAATAGTATTTTAATTTTCTGGGTTTACGAATTTCTTTTTAAAACAAGTAGTATAATAGCAGTTATTTTGTAGTGTCTATGTTAGGAGTTGGTGTTGTTTTGCCACATAAAATGGTGAATGTTTCGAATGCAAGGTTTGAGGTAGAGAAATTCAATAGGAAGAAAAAAATTGAGGTATGGGAGCTCAAGATGTATGAATTTTTAGTGCAACAAGGATTGCACAAGGAGTTGGTAAAAAAGTCAAAGAAACCTATGAATATGACCGATGAGGTTAGGGAGGATCTAGATACAAGAGCTTGTAGCATAATTTGATTTTGTTTATCAACATGATTATGGAGTAGAATGGAGATTGTTTACATGAAAAAATCCTTGAGAAATTGTATCTACGTGAGAAGGAAGTTGTATAGTTTATGAATGAAGGTACAAAACTTTTTAGTCATTTAAATGTTTTCAATAGTCTTATATGTCAATTAACTATGATAGATTTTACAATCCAAGATGAAGACAATGAAATTATTCTATATGTTTATTGCCTAAATCTTGGAATCATTTAGTCAATTTCATTAGTTTTAACATAACTAATAACCTTAAATTTGATTCTATTGTGGGAGCTTTGTTGTCCAAAGAGGTGTAGTGAAAAACTAGCATAGAAACCTCCACACTAGTAACAATCATGATTAGAGATCAATCCACAAAAAGTAGGAACATTCAATAGATACATCCAAATCTAATTCAAAAATTTTAATCTAAAAAGATTCATTAATACTTCCATATATAAAATATTAGATTTAAAATATAGATGAAGAAATTGTTTGATCTATTTAAATACTCCATAGATGTACATACAAAATGTTTTATGTGGTTGATTTTGTGCATCTAACAGTCAAAATTTAATTCTCTTTTATTTAAAATAAAATGATCAAAATTCACTTTGACATTAAACTGAATGTTTAAAAATAGAAAGCAGAAGACTTTTGTTAAGAATTCCAAATCCCAATTCATAAATATGAATTTACAACTAATATCCTCTCTCGTGAAGTTTAAATGTCAAATCCATTTTTTTTTAGTCAAATGTACGTTGGCGTGATAGGTTATAGTCCACTCATCCTCGGAACAGTATCAGATTTTATCTATCTAGAATAAATATTTATGTGCACGTAGGTCAATGCTCTCAAATTACATCACTTATTTGGCTGTCTTAATTTTAATATTATTTTCCATTGACTTTTAAATCATTTATAAAGCTTTTCATAAAAGTTTTGTAGAGATTTTAATTATTAAGGGATGATTCGAATTAGAGAAGAGAATGAAATAAAGCGCAGAGTTTGAAGTTCTTATATTGTTTTTATTTTAAATGTTTAAATTTATATTTATGTAGATTGTGGAGCTATCACTTTTATTATTAAATATTTTACTATTTTTAAAATATAAATTTATATATTTTTTAAAAAGATTTTATGAATTATTTCTATCATCAATTTAAGGAATATAAAAATAAAATGTATGGTTGAAAAAAATAGAAAAGATATGAAGTTATTTTGAACATGTCTATTTAAGATTTTAATTTTGTTTTCAACATTTTAATGTAAATGTTATATAATTAGTGTATATTTTATTAATTCTTATTTTCAAAAAAAAATATTTAACATATTTAAATAATCTTTATTTTGATGATCAAGACCATTAAATGTATGAATCAATGGTCTAATCAATTTGTAACGGTAAAAGTTATATAGTTTATATTTTGTAATAACATGTCAAATCAAATTGTCAATCTAAAATAGACTTTATAGAGAAGAATATGCTTCTACAACAATACTAACATGTATGTAGGTGATCCAAGATTAATTGACTCTTTAAATGTTCATGCATGAATTATGTATGATTTTCATGATTTTAATGGAAAAAATCATTTTAATAAGTAGACAAATAAAAAAATGGTGTACTTGAATATATGTTAAAGAATTTTTGTAATTAGCAATTTAGAAATTAATAATAAATAAAAATATTTAATAAAATTAATTAAAAAATATATCCTAGATATTAAAATTAATGATCTATTAAATTTGTTTATGATAAAGTTTTACTCAGTACAAAATAATAAAGATATACTAAGAAAAAATGATAGAAATGATTTGTTTTAATTCAAACAAAATATAAATAAAATTTAATGGAAAATATTACAAAATCAATAGTTTACATCTTCCTTAAATTATTCAAAAATTATTATATATCATTGATAAATTGTACATGAATATTCAAAAGAATAGTTTTAATGATCTAATAATGCCAAAAATTAAAACAAACTATTATATATTTCAATACACTTTTAACTATATTAGTAAGCAAACATATAAAACTAATCCATAAATAATTCTTATATAAACTTTGGACATTAAAAATGATCCAAAATAATAATTTGTTTATTATATTAATGTAAAATGTTGAACAAAATCTAGTCTTTTCACTTCTTTTGGAAATGTAATACACATCTTGTTTATTAATATTAGAATAAAAAGATAAGCATATTAGTGTTGTCCTAATATTTATTAATTCTCTTTATAATTTTATTATTTTTTAAAAATATATGAACATCAAAATGTAATATAAGTCTTGGATGGTAATAAGGTTGAAGCAAAATGCCAAGAGTTGTATTGTTTCTAGTGTTCTTTGTGGGTGAAATTTTTGATAAAGATTAGACTTTCATTCCATCCTTATCATAAGAGAACCTATGAAAACTTGATGCAATTTTGTTGTTCAACTTATATGCCACACTTGTGAAGATATCTTGCCATGACTTATTAGAATTAAATGATTTTAAAACCAAGATTTATATAAACCAATGATCTCTTTCATGTTCCCCTCTGATCACTTGCTAAATTCAACACCTTGCCAAAATTCCCTAGGATCATTCTTTAAGATTAATCAAGCATAAGATTCAATCTTTCTTACTTCCTTTCAATAGTTACTAAGAATTAATTAAAATTGTGATTATTTAGGAATAAATTAAATGGTATCTATTTAGAAAAGATTAAAGTTATTAAAGGGCAGATTGAATCCCAAACACAAGGGCTTCTACAACAATATTCGCGAAATTAAGTGGAACAACACAAAGGCATATGATTTCTTGAATGACATTTTGAACCTAGCGTCATATTGGAAATTTTATAGGGAAAGAAAATCTACTTCCACTTAAGAAGCTAATAGAATTTATAAAAGTATGAAACTCAATCCAAAATCCACAAGTTGTCCACAATTTTTGAAATTTTGAGACAAGTTGTTACGGATATGAATGTAGAGATGTATTTGACAACATATAAAAAAGTGAAAATTTTATCATCCAGAACATATAGAGTCTTCCTCTATATTCCTGTTAAAGCCCCTTTCAAAAGAAATTGGACATTATGCCTATCAATAATGAGCAAAATCAGGTTTTTTGTGTCATTTGATTACTGCTATGGACATAGCACAAATTGATGTCAACATTATCAAATATAAATTACCAAAAAAATTAAATGTATGCAACAGAGTGAAAGACCATTTAATTTTCATCTCGATTCACAAATGTTGTGGATAAATTTAAGTAGGACAGTTGCAACAAAAGGACACTTCTACCATTTTTTTTCAATTGCCTACAACATAAGGATACGTCATGTAATCAGAAATATGGAACAAGTAAATAATATTCAAAAGTAAATAATTTTGGATTGTAGCTGAAAATATACTTAACTCAAAATCTAGTAACTTGGAAAAGGTAACAACAAATAGATATCCTAGAAAAAACAAATATGTAGTGATGAAATATGAAACCTTTGTAGCAACAACATTTTTGCACATGACATGTTTGAAACAAGCAATGTTTCAAATTATGCAAATTTGGAGTCATCCCTAAAAAATAAATGAGCAAAAATACACCAAATTAGGGTAGGTGTGAGCTCTATGGACAATTGAAATGTGTAAAAATAAAATAGATGGAAAATTAAATCATTTAACAAATTTCACAAAAAAATACACCAAATTATATATTAATCATGTCTCTAGGAAAATTCAACACTATCAATTCACCATCTGAAAATTCACCACAAACAATTCACCACCATGACAAATTCACCTCAAGGAAATTTTTTTAATATCAAAGAAAATAGGAATATAGTTGAACACAAGATTATATACTTTGCTACACATTTGTCCAGCACTCAAAAGATTATGCCTTAAACCCTTAGCATAGTTTAAACATCTCTAGTATTATGTTTTCCATCAAAACTGATTGAACCTATTCCACAAATCTTAACCCTTGAATCATCTCTAAACTTAACTAATATACCATCATAATTTTCAAGTTTAACAAAGTTTTATCTCGGTCATGTGATTAGAGCATCCACTATCGACAACCTAGTAATTATTATCTTCTTTAACATGAAAAGTAGATACCAAAGTACCTTCAATCTTATCCTTCTTCGAAACGCTTTCCTTCACACATCTTTCAAAGTTAGTAGAACTAGATTCTTCTTTAATAGCCAAGAACAAGCATTCATTATCATCAAAATCTTCATAATCAATTCATCATCAAAAATACCATCATCTTCTTTGACATAGTAATCTCTTTTAATCATCTTTCCTTTATTCTCCTTACTCTTATTGTTCACAGCTATTTGGACATCTAGAAGCATAACTACATTTCCACAACTGAAACATTTGAAAGGTAGTTTACCTTTGTACTTACTAGTGCCCTTTTCCATCCTTCTTACAAAGTTAGCTTCCACATCATTAAGATCATCTCCATATGAATCTTCAATATTTTCTTATTTTCCAGTCTTAAAAATAGTCTCCACTTTTGTACCATTTTTCAAACCAAGCAATTCATCAACTCTTTGCATGTAGGTTAAAATTGTTTCATAACCTCCTCAATAGGAAATAGATCTTGGTCAAGTGGGATGCTAGTTTCAGGCCTAAGAAATAAGGTGGGTTGGGTATACGTCAGGCTGATTTGAATGGTTAGGTTTTAGTGGCTAAGTTGTATTGGCGATGATGTTCTCAAAAACATCAAGTTTGGGTTAAAATCCTTACTTCAAAATATCTTTGGGAGGTTGAGAGTGTTGATGTGCCTCATTTTAGTTTGGTGTGGAAAGGCTCTATGATTTGGGGTACCTTGAAATGAGGAGCCAAGCTAGTCAAACTGTGGTTGTTTTGGATTTGCAACAATGAATTGGATTCTCTTTTCTAGTTTGATTCTTGGGATGTTCATCCTCCTATTATGTCGACTCACCCTCATCTACAAAACTTATGTAGTTATTTCCTAGATGTTGGTTGGAGCTGGGTGGTTGACTTCAAATTGCCTCTAGTTATTGATCAGGTTAATGTGTACAAGTGGAAGGATCCACAAGAGTGGTCCCTTGGGTGATCGGTGGAGGATCGAGAGGAGCTAGCCACTATTTTGGTTGGGTGTGTTTGTAATTCTCTTTTGGGGAGGGATGTTTTGGCTTGGGAATCTGACCTGAAAAGTAAATTCTTTATTGCTTTGGGTTACTAAGTGCTTGATAATTAAGTATTTGGGTTTTCGGTGGTCCCATGGCGGAAACAAGTTTTGAATAATTTTTTCGTGGCCTAAGTACAATTTCTTCTCTTGGCTCATGGTTCAAAGATGGTGCCTCACCTGGGAGAATCTTAAGAAGTGTGGTTTATAGGGTCCTTCTATGTGTATTATGTGCACTTGTCATGAAGAGTGTACTTCCCACCTCTTTTTTTAGTGCCCCTTTGCTAGATGGATATGGCACAGATCGTGGAGTCCTTGGAGTCATTCATGCAGACATGTTGGTTCTTTGGATTATTTTGGAAGGGGCAGGGGAATTCTCCAACTAAAGCCTCGTTTCTTCATATAGCTTGGATTATAGGTCCTAGCTTCATTATCTAGTATATTTGGTTAGAACACAATTGTAGGATTAATTTGGATAAGAAGCTACTGGTTGGTCAAATATGGTTGAGAATCTTGGGGGTTATCTAGGAGGCTTTGGCTACTAAGTGTGATTTGTCTATTCCAGTAGACCTTGGTCAGTTGGGTGTGGTTAGGACTTTGGGACTTTCTCTTTGTAGCAGGAGGGACTTGGTGCCTAGGGAGAGGCAGGGTGATAGGGAGAAGATTTAGTGAAGGGGTCATTGGTTCCCCCCTCCTCGGGGGGTGCTAAAAATAAACATTGATGGGTTGTCTAGAGGTAATCCTAGTCATGTTGGGGTTGGTGGCATTGGCAGGGATAGCTCCAGAGTGGTGGTATTTTACTTCTTAATTTATAAATGGCAGCAAACTAATAACTTGATGGAGGCCTTAGCTATTCTTCTAGCATTGGAATGGGCGTGTGCTCTAGGTTGGAGGTGTGTTGTTTGTGAGTCAAATTCCCAGGTTGTTATTGATATGTTGAATAAGCGCTAGTTTGATTTTGTGTGTTGGCAGATGGCTGTAGTGGTCAAGTAGATTATTGCTTTGACTGGAGCTTTGGATTTTATCACCTTTTCTCATATCCTAGGAGAGTGGAATAAGGTGGCTGATGGCTTGGCTAAGTGGGCTTCTGAGCAAATGGAAACCATAAATGTTGAAGATTGGGGTTTCCTTCTTAAGGGTCTTTAATAGGAGTTGGAGGATTTGGTTACAAAGGATATGTGATGTTTCTTGGGAGTTTCTTAATGGTTTTGTTGCTAGTTTGTCCCCTTGTGGATGGATTATAACTTTTGGCTTTGTCCTTATTTCTCGATTCAATAAATTTTTACCCTCTTTTATTATAAAAAAAAGTCAAAAATTTCTTAATGGAAAAATATAGACTTTTCTATGTTTGATGGTGATTTCTATCTCAAGAAGATATTATTTATATTTCTATAGCCTTTCAAGGAAATCTATAATTTGAATAACAACATCTACGTGAATATTGTAATCAATTTCTCTAAGCAATAAGAACATCAACACATTTATGTGTGAATGTTTCCCCAACATATTGTTAAGGTTTTACCATGTAAAATATGTGCCTTTTTTAAAATATTTGGTAACCCAGGGGTGTCCCTGCGACTCAGCCCAATGTTCCCTTTATGGGGTGAGCTAAGGCAAGACTAGTCCCCTAGGGATGCACACAATAGCCTGCAAACCATGTGCATCAAGTAAGCCTGAGCCTCGAAGTCGAACCCTAAACCTATGGGGAGCAAACCCACGACCTAAGCCAACTTCGCTACCCATGCGGGCTATAAATATGTGCCTTGTTAATTGTTATTTTTTTATTCTATTTAATCATTCTTGTTATTTATTCACAACTAACTTCTATTGCAATAGTATTTTAATTTTGTGGGTTTACAATTTTCTTTTTAAAACAAATAATATAATAGCAATTATTTTGTAGTGTCTATGTTAGGAGTTGGTGTTGTTTTGCCACATAAAATGGTGAATGTTTCGAATGCAAGGTTTGAGGTGGAGAAATTCAATGGGAAGAAAAAAATTGAGCTATGGGAGCTCAAGATGTATGATTTTTTAGTGCAACAAGGATTGCACAAGGAGTTGGTAGAAAAGTCAAAGAAACCTATGAATATGACTGATGAGGTTAGGGAGGATCTAGATACAAGAGCTTGTAGCATAATTTGATTGTGTTTATCAACATGATTATGGAGTAGAATGGAGATTGTTTACATGAAAAAATCCTTGAGAAATTGTATCTACGTGAAAACGAAGTTGTATTGTTTGTGAATTAAGGTACAAATTTTTTTAATCATTTAAATGTTTTCAATAGTCTTAAATGTCAATTAACTATGATGGATTTTACTATCAAAGATGAAGACAATGAATTATTCTATTGTGTTTATTCCCTGAATCTTGGAATCATTTAGTCAATTCCATGAGTTTTAACATATCTAAAAACCTCAAATTTGATTTTATTGTGGGAGCTTTGTTGTCCAAAGAGGTGTAGTGAAAAACTAACATAGAAACCTCCACACTAGTAACATTTGTGGTTAGAGATCGATCCAAAAAAAAAGGAGCATTCAATAGATACATCCAAATCTAATTCAAAACCTTTAATCTAAAAAGATTCATTAATACTTCCATATATGAAATATTAGATTTAAAATATAGATGAAGAAATTGTTTGATCTATTTAAATACTCCATAGATGTACATACAAAATGTTTTATGTGTTTGATTTTGTGCATCTAACAGTCAAAATTTAATTCTCTTTTATTTAAAATAAAATGATCAAAAGTCACTTTGACATTAAACTGACTGTTTAAAAATAGAAAGCAGAAGACTTTTGTGAAGAATTCCAAATCCCAGTTCATAAATATGAATTTACAACTAATATCCTCTCTCGTGAAGTTTAAATGTCAAATCCATATTTTTTTAGTCATATGTACGTTGGCGTGATAGGTTATACTCCACTCATCCTCGGAACACGTATCAGATTTTTTTAGTCAAATTACATCACTTGTTTGGCTGTCTTACTTTTATTATTATTTTTCATTGACTTTTGTTTGGGAATGATAGTTATTTTTCATTGACTTTTGTTTAGGAATGATAGTTATTTTTCATTTGACCGCCAATTTAAAGTTACTATCACGGAGAACCTTCTGCCAAACAGACAGCATCTATCCAATATATTATATTTTAAATGTTTATATTTATGTAGATTGTGGAGCCATCACATTTATTATTAAATATTTAATTATTTAAAAAAATATGTATAATCTATTTTTAATAATATTAATTTAAATAGTTATCATTTATTTTTATTTTTTCAATATATATTTATATATTTTCAAAAAAGATTTTATGAATTGTTTGTATCATCAATTCAAGGAGTACGAAAATAAAATGTATGATTGAAAATAATTAAAAAAAAAAGATATTTTGGACGTGTGATTAAGAATTTTAATGTTTTTCAATATTTTAATAGAAATTTTATATGATTAGTGTAACTTTTATTAATTATTCTTTCCAAAAAATAGTTAACATATTTAAATAATCTTTATTTTGATGATCAAGACCATTAAATGTATGAATCAATGGTCTAATCAATTTGTAATGGTAAAATTTATATATTTTATATTTTGGAATAATATGCAAAAAAATATCAATCTATTTATCGTTACATTATTGTAAACTAGAAGCAAAATGTCTATTTGTGGTAACTTATTGTGAAAAATACTAGTTGCCAAATCAAATTATCAAATCTTAAATAGACTTTATAGGGAAGAATATGTTATACAATAATACTAACATGGCTATAGGTGATCCAAGATTAATTGACTCTTGAAATGTTCATGCATGAATTATGTATGATTGTCATGATTTCACTGGAAAAAAATAATTTCAATAAGTAGATAAATAAGAGCATGGTGTACTTGAATATGTGTTAGAGTTTTTGTAATTAGCAATTAAAAATTTAATAAAAAATAAACTATGTAATAAATATAATTAAAAAATCTATACCCTAGATATTAAAATTAATGATCTATTTTAAAGATATCATAAAAATATTTTATTTTGAATAAAATTTATGTTTATGATAAATTTTTACTCAATACAAAATAATAAAGATATAATCAAAAGTGATTAAAAATAAAAAAATGATAGAAATGATTTGTTTTAATTCAAAAAATATAAATAAAATATAATTTAAAATATTGAAAAATCAATAGTTTACATTTTCCTTAAACTATTCAAAAATTATTATATATAATGATAAATTGTAATTGATATTCAAAAATATTAGTTTTAATGATCTAATAATACTAAAAGTAAAACATGCTATTATATATTTACATAACTAAGCATATAAAACTAATCCATAAATAATTCATAAACTTCAAATAATTATGTGGACATTACAAATGATCCCAAAATAATAGTTTATTTATTATATTGATATAAAATGTTGAAGAAAATCTAATCTTTCCACTTCTTTTGGACATCTAATACACATCTTGTTTATTAATATTAGAATAAAAAGATAATCATATTAGTATTGTCTTAATATTTATTAATTATCTTTATTATTTTATTATCTTAAGAAAATACATGTTATCAAAACGTAATGTAAGTCTTGGATGGTAATAGGGTTGAAACAAAATATGAAGAATTATATTGTTTCTAGTGTTCTTTTGTGGGTGATTTTTTTCTTAAAGATTACTTTCATTCCATCTTTATCATGAGAGAACCTATGAAAAATTGATACAATTTTGTTGTTATACTTATATGCCATGCTTGTGAAAATATCTACAAACCAACAATATCTTATAATAAAATGATATTACGACCAATATTTATATAAACCGACAATCTCTTTCATGTTCCCTTCTAAGCACTTGCTGAACTCAACACCATGCCAAAATTCCCTAGGCCCATGCTTTATGATTTAACAAGCATAAGATTCATATTCTTTCTTACTTCATTTTCAAAGCTACTAAGAGTTAATCAAAATTATGATTGTTTAGGAAAAAATTAAATAGTATCTACTTAAAAAATATTAAAGTTATTAAAGGGTTATAATTTTATTGGTTGCACACAATTGGTGATTGTGATGGTATGTTACTTGACTATATCATCCATCGAAGTTTAAATCTCTCAAGAATTCAATAATAAGATATGGGTATAGGATCTTTACTCTCAACCTAAGAAGTGTCAACTTATAGTCTATTCTAAATATTAAAAATTATCTATGTTTTTATATAAAAACTTCTATAAAGAAAATCTAAAAAATCAACTTTATAGAAATCAAACATTATTTAAATTGTATTTAAGAAAAATGCTTTGATAGTCTTTCCTTGAAATTAGTTGTATTTTATTTAAATATATTAGGGATAATTTTAGTTGGATTGTAAGGCTACATCATGTCCCACTCCTTAGGCAAAAGTAGGAATTTCTTTTTTTTAGACTGCAGGGATCAGTCGAGTATCCATCCAACTATAAACTATAGTGCACCTGGTAAAATTTTTCATGTGATCAGTGGCTTTGGCACAATACGCCCTCCAATACCACAAGTTTTGGGGGAGACTAGACCTCATGACCTCTTGCCTACAATAGGATGCTTTAGTCAATCGAGCTAGACCCCCACCCCAAAAGTAGGAATATTTGAACCATCTCTCCAAATTATTTTATTTTTTAAGATCATAGAAAACATCTTTCATTACTTATTTCACACATATCTTCTTCCTAAACATTTTAATATAACCCCATTATTTAAGTCAACTAAATAATAATTGTTACAATGGAAATATGACTACTTACAATTTATATAGCAAACATATATCAACCATTAGATTAAAAATATCATAAATCATAACTCAAGTGATGAGCACAATTAGAAAATAATGCATTTTAATTCTAAATTTTCTTATGTATTGCTAAAAAATTATGGACTTTAAAACGAAAAATTACTAATTATCTTTATCTCAAAATGATGGGTATGTGGAGGATCATGATGGGTCAAAAAGTGGTGATATGATGGGCATGTGTAGGGTATGTGGCTGACGACTTTTTTTTACCCAAAATTGA